>SNQJ01S0003176.1:112491-147691 GCA_010110895.2 Picea sitchensis
ATAACTTTTTGAATAGAGAAAAGATTACTTTTGCGCTCCTCAAAGCCATTCCCCATGTCAAAGATTGGTGGGAAACTTTCTGTGAGCAAAAGGAAGAAGAGGAACCCTCATTATTTACAGTCACGACCACCTGGGAATCATTTAGGGATGCTATTAAGAAAAAATACTACCATGTCAGAAGTTATGGAAACTTATATACCAAATGGACAACACTATGGCAAGAAAGAGACCAAGTAATGCCAGATTTCACAAATATCTTCCATACCTTGCGCACCAAGATGGGTATCAAATATTCAGAGCGACATCTAGTGCTTAAGTATTGTGACACTCTACATAGATACATCTAGGCCAAAATGGAATTTATGGACATCTCATCCTTTGGCGCGGCCTACCGATATGCTGTCAAAATTGAGTAGAAAATAAAACAAAAGATGCAGCAATTTGGGTCTGGGAACCCCTCACAACAAAATCCCAAAAAGGGTGGCCCCAACCCATAGAACAAAGGAAAGAGAAAATATGGATAGTATTAGGACAACCAGTCCAAGTCACAAGAAAAAAGGACACAGAAAAGACAAAGAAAGACATTGGGAAGTGGTGCGACTTCCATAAGAGCCCTTGGCATAACACTGCTGACTGACGCTCAAAGTAGTTGTTGGTGGTCGAAGTTAAAGCCTCTGAATCAGATGCAGGTTCTGACTTTGAGCCAGAACCATAAAGGGAAAGACATATAATTGGTGTGGAACCTAGTGCCACCGTTACTACCACCAAGCTCCAGCTTGGTGAACCAGACGAGCTAGAAGAAGTAGAAGCCCTGTTCCATTCATAGATGTGGGTAAAAGGAACCCCGCTGCACTTCATCATTGATAGCAGTAGCCAGAAGAACCTCATCTGAGTAGAGGTCGTCAAGCGGCTGACCCTGCCGACAATGTCACACCCACAACCCTACACCATTGGATGGCTCCACCAAAGAAGCGATCTCCACGTCAGCCAACAGTGTTGACTATCATACAACATCAAGCCCTTCAAAGATGAGGTATTATGTGATGTTTCTCCTCTCGAAGTTTGTGATGTTCTTTTGGGCCAACCTTATTTATGGAAACTTCATGATGTATATGAGTCTAGGCCTTTTAGTGTTATTATTACTTTGAACAAGAAATTGTACAGGATACCCGAGGTAGTCCCACCTAGTGTTATTTCATTTATCTCTGCTAAGCAATGCAGGAAGGTCATCTCTTAGACAGGGAAGTTTGTCTTATTTGTGATTCTCTCTCAGAATTAGAGAAAGATCACAACCACATCCAGGGTCTCTGTGGCTGACCTCTCCACATAACATAAGTAAGTAGATAAGGTCGTGGAAGAATACTCATATATCTTCTCCTCACCTACCAAGGTACCTCTTCCCTGCTAGGTCAAGTACCCCATCGATCTGACCCCCGACACACCATTGCCCAATGGGCCAGTCTATTTCCACTCTTTGTTAGAGAATGAGGAGATCAAGCGACAAATCCAAGAACTTCTCCACAAGGGGCACATCCATCCCATCTCATCACATTACGGGAGCCCAATCGTGCTGGTACATAAGAGAGATGGAACCTCGGGACTTTGTATTGATTACCAGGCTCTGAATAAAATCACAGTCAGAAACTGGTACCCGATTCCCTGAATCGATGGCCTCCTTGATCAACTCACGGGGCCCAAATACTTCAATAAGATTGATCTGAAGTCTGGCTACCACCAGGTCCCGATAGAACAGACAGATGTATGGAAAAATGCCTTCAAGTCAAAGGAAGGCCTTTTTGAATGGTTGGTCATGCCCTTTGGTTTGACAAATGCTCCAGCCACTTTCATGAGGATGATAGATGATATCCTATGACCATTCACCAATACTTTTGTAGTGGTGTATTTGGATGACATTCTCATTTACAACAAGACTTGGGTCGAACACTTGCAACATATTCAACAGGTTCTGCACACCCTACGACAACACAAGCTATATGCCAACTTGGAAAAATCCTCCTTTAGCATGGACATGGTCCATTACTTGGGTTACATCATTGATCAACATGGTGTGCATGTGGATCCATCCAAGATCCAAGTCATCTGTGACTGGCCAGCCCCAACCACGCTCATTGAGCCTCAAAGCTTCTTGGGCCTTGTCAGGCAAATTATATCATTTTTCTAATGACCTGAAAACATTAAATTGTCAAACCAGGGTTGGTAATCTTAGAGCTGCTACACTATATGTGCGGGTAAGAATCTTCTAAAAGCTATTCAAAATAAGCCAAATTACTCTATCTGTAAAACTCTCCACTTTCAAAATGTAGAAAAGGATATTTAACCATTAATTTCATTTGTTCCATTTTAACCATCTACTGTCTACAACTAATGTTAAGAAAACCATTTAACCTATGCTAAACTAGAGAAATTTAAATACCAATCATAACTCTAAGCTATCCTTTGAATCATCTAAATTTAACTTTGAATTAGAACTCCTATTCTATCATCCATCACTTCACAATTCATCTTATCAGAAATGTAGAAAGAAATGTCGTAATCACTAAATTCTTCTTATATCTACAGTGTTGTGGGTGCTAATGGAGAAATACTCTATGAACCTAGATCTAAGAATAAAGATTTAAAATTCACCCTTTACAAAATATTGAACTTCTAATGAATCGAAGTAATCATAACAATCCTGAACAGAGTGACTAGTGCAAAATGGGTACGTAACACTAACAATAACTCTATTCTAGTTGTAAATCTATTTCCTATGGAAGGGAAATCCTATAAGATTGTAAAGATAAATTTAATCTACAAAATCACAACTGACTCTTAAATCTAATCCATTAATTATAAATTCAATCCAAATCACTAACTCTACAATTTCCTTCAACTGACCTGTGTAAAGGTAAATGGTGAAAAATAGTCAGACTACAAACTTACAAGCTACTAATGAAATTCATTAACATGTGTAAATTTATCTATATTAACAAGAATTCAAATGATCCAAACCTTAAAACCTATTTTTATCCTATGATTTAATCTACAACTTTAGCAAATTTATGATTCAATCTTCAAAGCANTTACAAGCTACTAATGAAATTCATTAACATGTGTAAATTTATCTATATTAACAAGAATTCAAATGATCCAAACCTTAAAACCTATTTTTATCCTATGATTTAATCTACAACTTTAGCAAATTTATGATTCAATCTTCAAAGCAAAAAACATGACTATTCTATCTACCAACTATCTAGGCTCTGTGCAAGAGAACACTCTACAGAATTATAATTCCATCTGATCTAAATCATAACGAAATTCAATATAACAGTTTCATATTGAAATCATAAAAACATGGAACAATTTCTATAGTGATTATTTCTATAGAAACAACAATCAACTTCTACTTTGTATATCTACTATAAAATGAAGATATCATCTACCTCTAGTGGTGGGCCCTCCCACAGAGATAGAGGTCCCTATTAACATTTCAGAACAATCTACACTACCATATCCATTCAACAATGATTGCAAAACGATTAATCCATGTGTTCAATCTTTAACCAGACATCAATTCAAAGGGAAAATCAGTATAATTCTATTAGCAAAAATCTCAGTCGAAATTTTCAAAATCAATCGCTTCCCTCAAACCGGGGTAGATCCATAGTTTTATAATGTTTTAGCTCTTGTTTTTGGAATCGGCAATCCTCTATCTACGCTAAATATCAATGCTAAAAATGGAGAAGCCAAGCAGAGTATTAATTACATAACAAACTTAAATGGGTGATCTCATGACACGAAGTGTCATGAGATTCGCCTCAAATCACAACTTCCAGTAAATGTGTTTTTGCATATGTTCTTCTTGGATAGGAGTCCATCTTGTATGCTGAAGTGGCATGAAGCTTCACAAGCAAAAAGGGAGGCTGCGTCAATCATATGATAATCTGCAATAGCGTAGTAAAAAAGAGTTGCATCCCAATATTGCATTAGTCCATTAATCATAGTATGCATTCTTTTAATTAACATTCAAAAGATTAAAACATTTGTAAAATGTATTAAAAGATTATCTCTTTACCTTAGAAACATGATTAGGAAGGGGAAAAGGTTATAGGCTAGAAATGTAGCAAAATAGATAGATGTTTGTCAAAAGGAGATATAGGATGTTGATAACTGGTGCAGAACAGGTGAAAAACAAGTCAAAGATATGCAAAAATAGAGGTCATATTCATGGCCCAACATTTCCCCGAAGCTGAGGTACTTGCATGTCCTCATGCAACAGGACTAGGAATAGGGGAATTAATGAGAACTTGAAAACCATTAATTGTTTGTATCTTCAACTTTCTAACTTGCTTCTTTAATCTTCTGATCTGTGCTTGTCTCTAATGAGCAATCTTCTCAATCTTCTGCAATTTCTTAAGAAACTCTGTTTGCCTTCTTTTTAGCCGTTCTACCTTAGCTCTCAGATGGGTGTTCTGAATTATTCTCAACTCATTTTCTATTTCTATATGCCTATTAAGAACTTCATATTCTTGAAGTTTCTCCTTTAGGCACACATTTCTTCTTATCAATCTACCAAGGGAGATACATCCTTTTTCACTTCGAGAATCAACATCTGTAGGAGAAAAACCTTCTGAATTTCCATCAACATTCTCTTGTATTGGTGTAGACATTGATTCCTGCACCTCGGGGGCTTCCTCTGTTTTCTTACAATCTTCAACTTCATTTTCAACAGAACCTTGAACAACATTCAAAACATAGTTAACAAGGTTTTCAACAAGGTCTTCACTAGCTACAGGATGTTGAAAGTCAAGAACATCAATTGTAGAGTTACCAACGAGGTCCTAAACATTATGTTATGGAACAATCTCTTCTTCCTCAGGAATTTTCCCAAAGTCTTCAACACCTTATGCCCGTCTGTGAACTTCATTAAATAATCGCGACATGCTCCAAGTTGGACTTGGCTCGAAATCTGTTCCCACTCTAGGAGCTTCCTCCATGTTAGCAATTTTACTTCTAGTTATAGGATTTGAATGAAAAAGGGTAGCAAAAGACTTCTCTTTAATTCTTGGTTTAACAATGAATTCCTCGACTTTATCAGAGTCGAGGTCTTCATTCAATCTTGGCTCAACATGAAAAGGGCTAGGCGATTTATCTGTGATTGCTTCCAACTCAATATACTCCATCGTTCTTGGATTTGGCTTCTTCATACACTTGTCTTCCTTTTCTTTTGTATTTTTATTATCGGGTACTGGAGCTTCAGAAGTATCAGGGAAGGATAGTTCTCTTGGCCGCTTTTTACTTTCAGAGGGTGTTTCTAGTTCATAAATATCATGCTTTTTCTTTGTTCCATATCGTTCGGAATTAACAGATGCAAGGGATTCATGTAATTTAGAGGTAGACTGAAGCCGAGTCCATCTATTAGATAAAATTATAGCCTTACTGACTTTTGGCTTTGATCCCAACTTCTTGGATTTACCAGGTTTAAAATTCCCTTGAAGACACCCTTCCCAGGTTAAGTCTTTGGTTTCCAATGCAAATGAAACAAGAATTTTAACTAACCCATGGTGAGACAAACTACCCTTAGGATTATTTGTACTTTTTTGAATCTGGTTCACCATTTTTCCCAGGGTTTGGAGCAGATAATACAGAATGTTCATAGGGAAAGTTCCTTCCAGATGGAGTAACAATTTAGCATGATATATATATAAAGTATCAAAACATCCTTCACAAGTGACAAATTTTTGCAAAATATACAGAACCTTACCCCATAAGCCCGACAACTAGGTTTTAGGAATGCCTCTTGACCAGTAAGCATCTTTGAATTCAGGATTCAATAGCTGATTAAAAATATCCTTTGCAACTGGTTTGCCTTTACACCATATTTCCCCTGTGCGTGGCAGACCGACTGCCTGACTGATAAGACTCTTTGTAATTACTAATTCAAGGCCTTTGATAATAGTGCGATGCCCGTCGAAGGTCTTAGCAAATTGCAGAGCAATATCCGTATCATATCCATCAAATTTCTCCAGAAAGGGCATCCATCCTGCGGCTTCAAAAATGTGTTTGGTATCTCGAAATTCTGTCGAGGAAGAAATCTCGGCCAGACTATCTGGTTCATGCCTACTAGCTATACCATGTTTATGGGTACAGAGGTGAAGGTAATATAGCGAATTGTGCAGACCGGATTGAGAATGGATAAGAGCTATAACATTATGCGCGATAAGGTTAAACAATGTCTTAAACAGAGGTAAAATATCCGCAGGCATCATTATGTGTGGTTGATCAAACGTTTTCATCATGAATTAACCACCCCGAAGTACCAGAAAGTACATTATCAAAATCATGCAGAGATAACAGTGGTTACACAGATACGATCTTAATCCTGGCAGAGTTTACATCAAGTCGTGGGATAGTTTTTCTGAGGATTCTTCATAAGTGGATCGTCTGAAGGTATAAAAGAGTACACGTCTGAAATCGTGCGAGAGTAATGGAGAGAACGCACCACATGGTAATGATAAAATCATTCTCTGGAGAGGGCAAGTGTAATCATTTTGTCAAAGGCCAAGTCTCGTTATGGAAGGGTGGCGGCAATCGATCATTCTTTTAATAAATTTAAATGTATTAATAATTTGAATGATTAATTAAAGAAGCACATACCTCATCCATTACTTACTGTTTTCATGTTTTGTAACATGTGCCGAAGATCATAGCCCGAGTGTATCCTTTTTCCATAGATCTCTCTTGTTGACTTCAATGCCTCTGTCCCAGCTACGCTGGTACAGAGACATTATAAAAGTTCTCCCTGTTTTTCCTTTGATTTTAATGGATTACAAAATTGAAAAATTTCTCTGTAACACAGTGCCCTCGGATGCTTTTGAAACCAATTTGATGCTTTGCCTGGCTGAAACTGATATTATTCTTTCTCATGAGTAACTGAGTGAGTACCAGATAGGTACATAACTAGTACAAAACAAGAACTGAAATGAACTGGTGCAAAAATGGTATGAAACAGAAACTGGAGAAATGCTGGAATAACATGAACAATACTCCAGCGAGAACAATCTAAACAGAGTGAACTCTAGCCAAACCAAGATTTGTAACTGAAGACCAACTGCAATCGAACCAATATCCCAAACCTGCTGAGGTGTAGAAAAAGTTCTCATTTTGGAGCAAACAGATCTCTGCCTAACTCTGAACCTGTCCTCCTCTTATTCAAAGAGGAATCAACCAAAATCATCAAATCTGCAACAGCTTCAAAGCTTTTACCCGTGGTATAGATCTTTATTGTGTGAATAAATGTTTTGAAGTCGAACACAAAAAGAAGTCATTGGATTACCAGCCATTAATGTATGTTGTTAACCAATGCGAGAGCACCCATCATTGATGTCAATGGGCCTCAAGGTACCTGTAGTACATCTTAACAGGTACGAATAGATGTTCTGATATCGAGTCACTTGTAAGATCTATCAACCAAGAGACATTAATGTATTCCCATGGTTATTAGCAAGGAGATCTACCATTAAGGCATGCAGATTCCAGGGTACTAAATAGTCTCTAGCCTCATTTCCAGATAAAGTGTTGATGTCGATGGAGTGAGACTTGTTGGAAGTTGGACCTTAATGTATTCCACATCATCCAACTCGAGTGCAAATAATAATTTGCAGGAAATTGAGTTGGTAGAACAATAATCACTTACTTGAGGATTTTACGAGCCCAAGTTAGTTATCACTCGTTGTTGTTTCACATTTTGAGAGTCTGAAAAATGGCTAAAAGAAGACTCCAAGGGATTTTCTTTCCCGTAATAATCTACAAGGTTCGGAAAAAGAATAAGCCTATACCCAATAGATGCTCCTCTCATACTTTAATGAGAAACAAAGGAAGCAAACAAGCTCAAAATTTATTAGATTAAAACAAGACAATATGACAGTGTTAAAATGTTTCGCAAAATAAACAATCTCACCTCCTTACCTATTGCGAAAAATAAAGATGCTTCCATTTTGTACCTGTCTCAATCCTGCAGAACTAAAAAAAATAGATCAAACAAGAAAGAAAACTATATAAGAGAATAAAACCTTTATTTTATTTTTATTTTATTTCATTTTTTTTTATATATTTTTCAGATTTGAAAAGGAAAAAGAGTCAAGGAGTAACAAGAGAAGAGGAAGACTCTTCTCTTACTAACTCCATTTCTATTTGTTTTGATATATCCTACAAGAAATCATCTTTGGATAGAAGTTTCTGATAAATTCTCAATCGATGTCCATTTACTACAAAAGAATGTTGTGAGTCATCAATGGTCTTAATCTTAATGGAACCATTGTCAAAAACCGTCTCGACTTCATAAGGTCCTAACCAACGTGTTGTAAGTTTTCCCTTAAAAGTTTTGTACCTTGAATCAAATAATAAAGCCTAGTCATTGGGTTGAAAATGCTTCTTTTTAATAAACTTATCATGCCATTTGCTTCGTTGCTTTTGGATTAAAATAGTTCGTTGAATGGCATCTTGTCTAATTTCATCTAATTCATTCAATTGCATAACCCGTTGTTTCTGTGCCTCATCCAAATTTAAACCCAATTCTGCTGCTATACGGAAAGTATGAATATGAAATTCTATGGGGAGAAGAATTTGCTTGCCATATACCAGTTCGTAAGGGGTATGACCAGTGGTGTTTCGCAACGTAGTCCTATATGCCCATAAAGCCTCTGGAAGTCTATCTGCCCAATATTTATGGTGTAGATGTATTGTCTTGGTCAGAATAGCTTCTAAAAATTTATTTGCGGATTCCACTTGTCCATTAGCTTGCGGAGGGTATGGGGAAGACTTACAGTGTTTTATCCCATATTTATTTGTGAGTTCCTTCATTAGTTTAGAGGTGAAATGAGCACCTTCGTTGGTAACAATTTCTCATGCAACACCAAAGAGGGTAAAGATATCTTCATGCATGAATTCGACCACCGATTTCTCAGTTGCTTGATATAAGGATTTTGCCTCTACCCACTTGGTCACAAAATCTGTACAAACTAAGATGTATTTCTTCTTTCTAGACATTGGGGAAATTAGTCCTACAAAATCAAGTGCCCATTTATCAAATGGTTCAATAACAACCTGAGGTCATAAAGGCATCTCATTTGCTACGGTAGGTCTCCCCATCCTTTGACATCTATCGCAACTTCTTACATATTTTGTTGCATCCTTAAACAGTGTTGGCCAATAATATCCTGACTGTAAAACTTTATATGTTGTTCTTTTATCAGAGAAGTGTCCTCCACATGGCCCATCATGACAGGCTTGAAGGATATCAGGAATCTCATCCTCCTGAACACATCTCCTAATGATCATATCAAGACTTGTATAGAAGAGATCACTGCCTACCTAGGAGTAATAAGCACTCTGTTGGACAATCCTTCTCTTTTGTGGTGATGACAAATGAGTTGGAATCTCCCTGTAGCTAAGTAGTTTGTTGTGTTTGCAAACCATGGGGTCTTAACAGCTACTGCAAATAAATGTTTAGGGAAATTATCATTTATTGGAATGCCATTATTCTCTTGAGGAATCTGAGAAAGAAAATCTGCAACTAAATTTTCTTTTCCTAGCCTGTCAACTATAGTGATGTTAAATTCTTGAAGTAACAAAAGCCATCGTGTAATCCTTCTGGTAGTAGCTGGTTTGTTCATCAGGATCCTCTTGAAAAATGGTCGGTATGTACAAAAGCTTCATACCCAGTGATGTAATGTTGAAACTTATTGATGGCATGAATGACAACCAAAAATTCCTTCTCTGTCACAGTGTAATTTAATTCGGGAGGAGTTGAGTTCTTGCTAGTAAAATAGATGGCATAGTTCTATTGGTTTTCTTTTTGCCCGAGTACTCCTCCTAAGGTAGTGTCTGAGGCATCCATGGAAATATGGAAAGGAAGAGACCAATTTGGTCCCCTTAAAATTACTGCCATGGAAAATTTTTCTTTTAAAGTATCGAAAGCAATTTGACAATTATCATTCCAACAAAATTCTACATCTTTTGTTAGTAATTTGAACATAGGACCTGCTGTCTTTGTAAAATTCTCAATAAATCGACGATAATACCCAGCATGGCCTAGAAAACTCCTCACTTCCTTTTGAGTTTTTGGTGATGGAAGTTTGACAATAATATCAATTTTGGATGGGTCTACTTTAATTCCTTCTGAGGATAAATGGTGACCTAAGACTATCCCTTCAGTTGATAACATCCTACACTTCTCGTGACAGAGGGCCAAGTTTGTTTCCTGACAATGAATTAAAACTTTTTCCAAGTTGTTCAAGGCTTCTTCAAAGGTGTCACCATACATAGTAAAATCATCCATATAGACTTCCACACAATCATGTATCAAATCAACAAAACTTCCCAAAACTGCTCTTTGAAATGTGGCAGGAGCATTACATAATCCGAATGGTAGCACCCTATAAGCATAGGTACCCCATGGACATGTGAAAGTTGTCTTATCCCGGTCTTCTGGAGCAATTTGGATCTAATTATACCCACTATATCCATCCAGAAAAGAAAAGTATTTCTTTGCTGCCAAAGTTTCTAAGACCTGATCTATGAAAGGTAAAGGGAAATAGTCCTTTAGGGTTGCTTTATTGAGTTCCTTGAAGTCCACACACATCCTCCACTTTCCTGTTACTTTCTTAGGCACTACCACAAGAGGTGACACCCATTTACTATCAGAAATTGGATAGATGAATCCCACATTTAGTAATTTCTGTAATTCTTCCTTTACAAAGTCTTTCAGGATAGGATTCATTCGTCTTTGTGGTTGTCTTACTGGTCTTGCTTCAGATTGAATATAGATATGGTGAATACAAGTATCAAGGTGCACTCCTCTCATATCAGTATACTCCCATGCAAATGCCCCTGATTGTTCTTTTAAAACTTTTGCTAACTGTTTCTGTTGATTTGGACTTAATCCAGAATTAATATACAGGCTTTTCCCTGGACCAATATCGAATGGAATAGTGGATGATCCTAAATGTTCATCAATGGTAAAAACCATGGATGATGAGAATGAAGTAAATGGCTCACTCTGTTCCTGGAATTCCTCATTAAAAATTTGATCGTATTGAGAATATGTTTTTGGAAATTCCACATTTTCTGTGTCTGACAGAAACTGACTCAAGATATTATCTTCTATTGGTTCTTGAAGAGCACGCAACTCATCAATAGAAAACAAGGGTTCTTACAAATCATATTCATTATAGGGACATGTTAACCATCGTAAATATTTAGAAACTGGTTGACCTAGTGGATATAAAGTGAGCTTTTGTGAGGAAACTCCATTTGAAATAAACATATCTCCTCCACGACACCCTATGAAAGCATTAGTTGTAGTCAACCAGGGTCTTGCCAAGATAATTGGATGACCTTTCATGGGATCCTTTGATTGAATAATCATGAAGTCCACAGGATATTACCATGAAGATAAAGTGACCAGGATGTCATCTAAAATTCCAACATGTTTGACAGTTGTTCTATCGAGAACTGTGGGAGTATGGCGAAGGAGATGGATCAAATGTAACCACTCAACAGTATTGATGGTCATTATGTTAATAGCTACACCCAAATCTACTAAAGTATTACCAACAGAAATATTATTGATAGATACAATTACTATTGGATTTCCTGGGTTGGCATACTTCACAATTTTAGGTGATTTAGAAATATAATCTAATAACTGTCCCACAAGATGTATAGTTGGGGGATCTTTTTGTTTCTGACCAGGTTTCTTAATGCAAAGTTCCCTGATGGTTTTCGCATAGATTAGAACATCTCTTATTGCTTGTAACAGTGGAATCTTAACACAAACATTTCTCAACTCATTCATGATATCAAACTCAGGTCGAACAATTGGTTTTTCAATAATTAACCTCTCAGGAAAAGGAGGTGTTTGAGGAATCTGAGTTTGTATAGTTTGTTAAGGATTAGATGATTGATTTTTTGGAATAATGACATCTTCCAAGGTTTCTTCATTTGGTAATTCATCAGGAGTTTCCTCCTCTTCTTCTTGATTAATAACAATAGGAGATGTCCTTCTTATCAGTGGAGTTTTATTTAACATCTTCCCAGATCTCAACTGAATTTCTTATATGGGAATGGGAACGATGGTGTAAGCTGGAAAGTTTTGAAAATAAACATTATAGAGAGGCTGAGATGGTCTATTATTAGGATTTGGAATGGGTTGAGTGGGTAATATGGTAGGTAGAGGAGGGTTATGAGTACAAAATTGTTGTGAATTTTGTGGAATTGGTGGTAGTGCTGGTAGTGGTGGTGGAATAAATCCAAGCAATAGTTGTTGCATATTGGGATGGTATTGAGTATTTGGGTTTGAAGGCATTGGTATGACAGGTTGTTGATTACTTCCATAATTATGCTCTTGCCAATCCCAAGGTTGTGGAGTGGATACATTCTATGGTGGCCAATTTGGCCAATTCCATTGTTTTTGTTGAGGTTGTTGTTGAGGAAATAAGGGGTAATAACTGGAAGGTTGTGGGGTTGGATCCTGATACATGTTTTGATTCCTAGGTTGTCATGGCCTCCTAGGTGGATATGATGATTCTAGAGCCTCCCCTCCCTTGTATATAGCTTGCAACCCAGGTAATGATGGGCAATTCTCTATTTCATGGTTATCAGTACAAATTCCACATACGGAAATATTATCCAAAGGACATTCCCATCGAGGATGTCTTTTCCTACATCTGGGACAATATATGCCTAATACAAGGTTTTCATCTTCCTTCTTTTTCTTAATTTTAAGAGTGTCTAATTGAGAGCCAATGGTACTAAGGATATCAGTTTTGAAATTTTCCAGAAGATTTCCTAGTTCACTCCTAGTAACTCCTCCAGAGGTAGTGACCTTAGTGTTTCTATTAAGAGGTTCTCTTACACTCTTTATTGTTTTCCCTTTACTTCTTGAATAGGTTCTACATAACTCACTAATTTCTTCGAAGGTTTTCTGGTAGGTATCCCCTGAAGCCATTAGATTAATAGTATCTATATATTCTTCCAAAACACCTTTTAAGAAAAGAGTTTTGATGGATTCATCTTGGAGACCATTATATTTGGATTTTTGGAGAAGATATATAAATCTTTCCAAGAAATCCTTGAGACTCTATTCATCATGTTTTTGCATTTTGAAAATATCATTTCGAGAATCCTTGGGTCTACAGTAGTCTTGGTATTTCTTTAAAAATGTTGCTTTCATATCCTCCCAAGATCTAATACTGTACTCTCCTAAACCCATAAACCATCGTAATGCAGAATCCATTAGAGTTCCAGGAAATAACTTCAACTTATGTGAATCCTGTAGATAATTGTAACTTCTGCAGAGGATATCAAACTCAGAAAGGAAGACATCTGGATCTTCACTACTTTTCCCATAAAAGGTCGGTAGTGCAGAGGGTGGAATACTTTTCATATTAATATTTTGAACTAGATCCAAGATTGGGAATCCAAAAGTAGGTTCTGGTCTTAGTTCATTCTCTGCTTGTTCTTCCTCCCTATGTTCATTATGAAGTTCTTCTCCCTCTCTTCTCACCGTTTCTCTTCTTTCCATCTCAGTTCTGTTAAAAGATTGACCAAAGATTGTATATGCAATTTGATCTTTCTTTGGGGAAGGCATGAAATCCCACCTTTCCTCTTTTACAATGGAGTTCCTTCTAACAGAAATTTTATCCCCTAACTCAATAACTGGATTGTCTGAGGATCCTATTACTTCTACTCCAACAATTGTGGTATCTATCTGTGACACTATCAGATTAATGTTCTCAAAAGGATCTTGCACTCCTTCAGGATTAACTAAATCAACCCAATTCGGATTACCAGGAAATTCTTTTCTAGGATGGGTGGTATCACCTGGTTGTAGAGGTGTAATCAGTGTTTCTTGAAGTTCTTCAGATATTATATTGTCACCTTCTAGTCCAATTTTGGGTGTTTCTTCTATGTTTCCTTCTATAGTCTCCTCAACCACTATCTCAATTTCAGTTTCTATTGCTTTTTGGGTGGAGGTTTCTCCTTTTTGTTCTTTTTTTTGTTTTTTTTTAGAATATCTATCTGCAGAGGTGGTGACAGAACCCTGTCGTCCACCAAAAATAGTTTTTGGATCTTTTTCTTGTTTTAAATTTCCCCTAAATCTACCTCTATTATCTATATTTCTCATGAAAACATATTATAAAAAGAAACTAATAAAATAAAGACTAAGATTGAATTTCGGAGGAACCTGTGATAACAGATGCGTAGGTTCTTACCTCTTGTCTTACAGCTCCTCATCCATCAACCTTCTAGAAAACATCATACCAAACATGTCAAAAATAATTAGAGCCAACTATCTAACTTACCTTGTAAATAGCTCCCCGACAATGATGACAAGAATGTCAGGCAAATTATATCACTTTTCTAATGACCTGAAAACATTAAATTGTCAAACCAGGGTTGGTAATCTTAGAGCTGCTACACTATATGTGAGGGTAAGAATCTTCTAAAATCTATTCAAAATAAGCCAAATTACTCTATCTGTAAAACTCTCCACTTTCAAAATGCAGAAAAGGATATTTAACCAATAATTTCATCTGTTCCATTTCAACCATCTACTATCTACAGCTAATGCTAAGCAAACCATTTAACCTATGCTAAACTAGAGAAATTTAAATACCAATCATAACTCTAAGCTATCCTTTGAATCATCTAAATTTAACTTTGAATCAGAACTCCTATTCTATCATCCATCACTTCACAGTTCATCTATCAGAAATGCAGAAAGAAATGTCTTAATCACTAAATTATTCTTATATCTACAGTGTTGTGGGTGCTAATGGAGAAATACTCTATGAACCTAGATCTAAGAATAAAGATTTAAAATTCACCGTTTACAAAATATTAAACTTCTAATGAACCGAAGTAATCATGATAGTGCTGAACAGAGTGACTAGTGCAAAATGGGTACGAAACACTAACATTAACTCTATTCTAGTTGTAAATCTATTTCCTATGGAAGGGAAATCCTATAAGATTGTAAAGATAAATTTAATCTACAAAATCACAACTGACTCTTAAATCTAATCCATTAATTACAAATTCAATCCAAATCACTAACTCTACAATTTCCTTCAACTGACCTGTGTAAAGGTAAATGGTGAAAAATAGTCAGACTACAAACTTACAAGCTACTAATGAAATTCATTAACATGTGTAAATTTATCTATATTAACAAGAATTCAAATGATCCAAACCTTAAAACCTATTTTTATCCTATGATTTAATCTACAACTTTAGCAAATTTATGATTCAATCTTCAAAGCACAAAACATGACTATTCTATCTGCCAACTATCTAGGCTCTATGCATAGAGAACACTCTACAGAATTATAATGCCATGTGATCTAAATCATAATGGAATTCAATCTAACAGTTTCATATTGAAATCATAAAAACATGGAACAATTTCTACATTGATTATTTCTATAGAAACAACAATCAATTTCTACTTTGTATATCTACTATAAAATGAAGAGATCATCTACCTCTGGTGGTGGGCCCTCTCACAGAGACAGATATCCCTATTAACATTTCAGAACAATCTACGCTACCATATCCATTCAACAACGATTGCAAAATGATTAATCCATGTGTTCAATCTTTAACCAGCCATCAATTCAGAGGGAAAATCAGTATAATTCTATTAGCAAAAATCTCAGTCGAAGTTTTCAAAATCAATTGCTGCCCTCAAACCGGGGCAGACCCATAGTTTTATAATGTTTTAGCTCTCATTTTTGGAATCGATGATCCTCTATCTATGCTAACTACCAACGCTAAAAATGGAGAATCCATGCAGAGTATTAATTACATAACAAACTTAAATGGGCTATCTCATGACATGAAGTGTCATGAGATTCACCTCAAATCACAACTTCCAGTAAATGCATTTTTGCATACGTTCTTCTTGGATAGGAGTCCATCTTGTATGTTGAAGTCGCATGAAGCTTCATGAGCAAAAAGGGAGGTTGCGTCAATCATATGATAATCTACAATAACATAGTCAAAAAGAGTTGCATCCCAATATTGCATTAGTCCATTAATCATAGTATGCATTCTTTTAATTAACATTCAAAAGATTAAAACATTTGTAAAATGTATTAAAATATGATCTCTTTACCTTAGAAACATGATTAGGCAGGGCAAAAGGATATAGTCTAGAAATGTAGAAAAATAAATAGATGTTTGTCAAAAGGAGATATAGGATGTTGATAACTGGTGCAGAATAGGTGAAAAACAAGTCAAAGATATACAAAAATAGAGGTCATATTCATTTCCCAATAGGCCTTGCCAATTTCTATCGTAGGTTTGTGTTGGGATTCTCCCATATTGCATGGGCCCTCAGCCAAATAACCAGGGGTGGTGGTAAGGAAACATTTGCGTGGGGCCAGTGCCAACAACTAGCATTCGATGATTTGAAGCAGTGCTTGTGCTCAGCCCCAGTACTTTCACTACCAGACCTGCAACAACCCTTTGAGATCAAGAAATATGCTTCAGACTATGTGGTGGGTGCCATTCTCACTCAGCACAACCACCCTGTGGCCTATCATAGTGAGACACTATCATATGTTGTCCGTAAGTACCCTAATTACAACAAAGAAATGTACTCCATTGTGCAAGCCTGTAGCCAGTGGAGACATTACATTCTTGGGAAGTAGACAATCAACCACACTGATCATAAGCCATTGCAGTTCATGTAGACACAAGGAAAATTTCAGAATGATCGCCGTCAAAAGTGGTCCACATAGTTGCAGCAATTCCACCTCAACATCAAGTATTAAAAATGAAGCACCAATCACTACACTAATTGCCTCAACAGACCGTCAGTAGTGACACTCACCACGGTGCTAGACTCTTGTGGCCATCAGACCTTTGGATGGCCCCAACTCTATGAGACAGGCCTAGACTTCACCACCACCTACCAAATGTTGGGTGAAAATGCAGTTGTCGATAATTTCCATCTTCAGGATGGGTTGTTGTGTCGTTTGGGCCATATCTATGTTCCATCAAGAGAGTGAGATAATATGATCCGGGAAGCCCACTACAGTCAGGTGGCAGGACACTTCGGTGATGAAAAGACAGTGGCAATGCTATAGAAACATTTGTACTAGATGAAACTTTGATAAGAGGTCAAAAAGTATATCAGGTCTTGCACTGCCTGCGCTATTTCCAAACCGACCACTAAAAAAGAAGGCTTGTACACCCCTCTTCCTACTCCTGACAGGCCATGGGAATCCATCTCAATGGACTACATGTCGGGCCTCCCATCCACCAAGCGGGGAAATGAATGTGTTTTTGTGGTTGTTGATTGCTTTTCTAAGATGGCGATTCTGGTTGCCTGCAAGAAGAACATCAGAATAGAGGCCACTACCAAGCTCTTCTTTGAACAAGTCTGGGTAAATTTTGGAATCCCACAAACCATTGTGTTAAATCAGGACAATCAATTTCTCAACACATTCTGGTCGAGTCTCTAGTCAATGCTGGACACCAAGCTCACCAAATCCATGGCCTTCCACTCGCAGACAGATGGCCAAACCGAGGTTGTAAATCGAATGATTGTGAATATCCTTTACATGTATAATTCAAACCACCCTAGCACATGGGATGAGAGCCTTCCCTATGTCTAACATAGCTACAATCGAGCCCTGCATAGCTCAACTGGCCACAACCCCTTTTAGGTGGGGTTGGGATTCCAACCATTGGGTCCCATAGATGTTGCACATCCCCTTGTGGTCACCTCGACTGACTCATCTCCTGATCTAGATGAAGCTAAAAAAGACACCCAGTTCATTGAGCAGATCCATCACATATGCCAACAAGTTCAAGATATCCTACAGAAGTCCAATGACAAGTACAGGCATCACCATGATCAACATCGGGTGCCACATAAGTTTTAGGTGGGTGACAAAGTTTGGTTTCACTTGTAGAAAGAACGCCTTACAAAACCCCATCAGAAGATTCACCCACTCTGTTATGGGTCGTACACCATCACCAAGGCCATGGGGGATAATTGTTTTGAGCTCAACATTCCTCCTTTCCTTGTCCTACACCCCATGTTCAACGTGGATCTCCTTCGCCCTTATTTCCCACCATTATTGGACACCTCAGATGTAGCAGAACAATTGACACCAACAGAGCTCAACCCCGATTGAATACAATAGAAATCCAGTGATCAAATTGTGGACACACAGATCAAGGGAAATTGACAGCAAAGGATCCAACTTTATCGAGTCGTCAAAGCAAGGCAACTCCTGCACCAAGGCAAGTCACTCACCCGTGCCCAAATTTAGTAGAAATTTACTCATCTAATGGGGGAACTAAACGCAATGGAGACCATTTCTTCCTAAGGAGGGAGGATTTATCCAAGTGGATATCGGTGGCCACCCACGTTTTCCAACTGGCTCAAAATAATTTTCTGGCAATTTTGGCAATTTACTATTTTTAGCAGTTTTAACTTCTGGGGCCATTTTGAGGTCCTAAATGAAGGTTTTTCGGGATCACACTTCTCAATGAAATATGAAGGAATGATTGAGCCCCCAAAATGAATCTCCTTGATGGTACCTTTCCAATGGGCTATCATATGCCTAAAATAGAGATCGTATGCAAAAGTTACAACCTCGAGAAGTTGATGTACTAACTTACCCAGAAGGGGCCCACATGAATTTTGGCGCTTCATCTCCTAGGGCTAGGTTTTTGGATGTCTAGGGTTTTTGGAATTCATATTTATTGTAAAAGTGCCTTCAAAGCCTCATTGTAATGATCTTCTTGCGAATGAGCGCATTCATCACATCTCTTCTCAGAGATAATCCACCACCATTCCAGCAAGCTTGTTTCTGCTTCATTTTATAGTTTCAACTTATTTCCTTATTGAATAGAAAACCAATTTTACTGTATCTCTGTTATTTTGTGTTAAGCACCTGTTAATAATTTGTAGTCATTTCGTTCTTCTCATAAAATCCAGATCACATACCCTCTTCAAGTCATCCCAAAAAGGATTCCACTACAAAGGGTGTTGTGGACAAAGGAAAGCAGAAAGAAGAGCCCCAGAAGAAAATACTAGAGGCAAGGAAAGAAACAGTTATCAAAGAGGTAGAGAAAACCTCATCCTCCTTTAATTTTTAAAGTGAGATGGCTAAGATTAAAATTTATGTACCATTCAATGAATTGATCAAGAACAACGAATACAGAAATCAGATCATCAAGATGCTTAAGATGGAGCAAAATTCTGATACCCTGAATATACAAGATGATCACCCAACCATCTTATTTGGCCCGTGCGTGGAGGAAAATGGTGATGCTGAAGAAGTTCCCCCTTTTTATGTGAGTCTAAAAATCCATGATATGACTCTGCACAATGCCATGCTGGATTCGGGAGAATCTCATAACCTGATTCCCAAGGTGGTCATTGAACAACTAGGCCTCGATATCACAAGGCCTTACAAAGACATATTCTCTTTTGATTCCAGAAAGTTGAAGTGCCTAGGTCTTATCAAAGATCTAGTGGTATCTCTAGCACAAATCCCAAGTTTGGCATGTTGTTATCTAGGTCATGGGACGCAAAATTAAAGGGAACTCTCCAAATGGACATGTCATACACCATCATCCCTGTCTTTGGTCAAGACAAAAGGTTGTACAGAGAGGTTTTGCTCAAATACATGGTCAACAACAAGTCACAACCAATTAATCATCCCATCTACTCTGTGGAAACTGAGTTGGGGTCTTCCATTTTCTTCAATGACCTATGTTTTGAAGAGAAAGATCCAGAAATTGATATGGCTGACAAAGATAGATTTGATCAACAGATTGAGAATTTTTCAGAGCAATAGGACAATGCATAAGGCCATATATGGAATATGAGTTTCGATGGAGCGTCTTGTATATAGGGAGAAGAAGTTGGCGTATGGATCAACCACCCCAAAGGAGATTCAAAATTGTGTTCTTACAGACTTGTTTTTGAATGCACGAATAACATGGTCGAATATGAAGCATTGATGTTGGGGTTGAAAGTTTTGAAAGAATTGGGTGCCAAAATAATAGATGTACATGGAGACTCTGAGATAATTATCAATCAAATCAAAGGCATATACCAAGAAAAGCATGCCAAGCTGAGGGAATATAGGAAACTGGTGCTAGATCTCCTTGAGAAATTTCCATAGTATAATATTTCAACAATTCCAAGAGAGTAGACTTAGATTGTTGATGCCTTGGCTACTTCAGCAACGGTTTTCAAAGTCCCAATATTCCCTAACATAAAATATGAGGTTGAGGTCAAGTACAGGGTAGTAGTACCAGATAATATTAAGTACTGACAGGTTTTTGAAGATGACAAACAAATAGAAAGCTTCCTCAAGATGGAGAATGAATTTGAGAATTTGAACATTGATGAAGAATATTGTGATGAAGAGGTAGATGGAGCTTCTTTCACAAAGGATGGGTACTTTGACAATCAGATTGCAGGCAGAGACATAGTTCATATAAAGAAAAACATCATTCCCAAGGGTTTGGTCCCATTGGAGAAACGTTTTGATAACAATGATGTGGCTAGAAGTCCAAAAATCATAGTAAACGAAGGCGATGTAGAAGATTGCAATATTGGTACTCAGGAGGATCCCAAGATCATTAAGCTGTCCAAAACACTTATCCCTGAATTCAACGAGAAATATATTAAATTGATGAAAGAATTCCCTGATGTTTTTGCCTGGAGCTATGATGATCTGAAATTTTATGACACTAGTATAATTCAACATGTGATCCCAATCAAAGAAGATCACAAACCTTTCAAACAAAAATTAAGAAGGATAAACCCTTTGTTGCTTCCCCTAATTGAGAAAGAGGTAAACAAACTATTTGAAGCCAAGATCATAGTATCCTTGAGGTTGTCTAAATGGGTGGCAAATCTGGCGCCAGTAAAAAAAAAGAATGGAGAAATTAGGTGTGTGTATATTTCAGAAATTTGAATAGAGTATCTCTAAAGGACAACTACCCACTTCCTAATATGGATCACATTTTATAGAAAGTGGTGGGTTCTAAGAAAATGTCAATGTTGGATGGTTTCTCTGGATACAATAAGATTATGGTGCACCTTGGTGATCAAGAAAAGACAGCGTTCACAATTCCATGGGGAACATTCATGTATGCCAAGATGCCTTTTGGGCTCATGAATGCAGTGGAAACATTTCAAAGAGATATGGACATAGATTTTTCTAATGAAAAATACAAATTCATTGTTATCTACCTAGATGATATCACTGTGTATTCTGTTTCAAATGAAGAACACCTCAAGCACCTAAGAAGAGCATTTCAGAAGTGTAGAAAGTTCAAAATCTCGTTGAACCCTAATAAGTCAAATTTTTCTATGGAAGAAGGAAAGATACAAGGTCACATTATTTAAAAATAGGGAATAAAGGTAGATCCCAATAGAGATGAGGGAATCTTAAAAATTGGCATACCTAGAAGTAAAAAGGAGATACAATCTTTCATGGGAAAAGTGATTTTTTTGAGAAGTTTTATCCCTAACTTGGCTGAAATCATAAAGTATATTACCAACATGCTCAAGAAGGGAAATGAAATAAAGTGGACCCCTGAAGCCAGAAAATGCTTTGAAGACATCAAAGTGGCATTAACCAAGGATCCAATACTGTCCAACCCTAATTTTTAAAAGGACTTTATATTATTCTCTTTTTCCTCAGATCACACAATTGCTAGTGTTTTACTACAGAAAGATGAGTAGAGTTTTGAGAATCCCATAGCATATTACATCAAGACATTGAGGGATGCCCCTTTGAAGTATGATATCATGGAGAAGCAAGCATATGCACTAGTCAAGGCCTTGAAAGAATTTAGAGTTTGCATCTTGCATTCACATACTACTGCTTATGTGCCCAGTAGTTTTGTGAAAGACATCTTAACCCAACCTGATCCTAAAGGAAAGAGGGGTAAATGGATAGTAGTGTTGTTGGAATATGACCTTGATATCAAACCCATCAATTTTATCAAGGGACAGGGGCTTGCGAAGCTGATGGCTCAGACCAATTGGGAACTCCTAGGAATAAATTTCATTGTTGACTTGTCATAAGGTGCAGAAGAAGAGAGAAATCCTCAAATATCACAGAAGTTTCTTGACTCCCCATGATATGCAAACATCATTTATGTATTGAAAAATCTACATGCTCCTCTTGAATTGAGTAAAACAAAAGCCAGATTCTTAAAGTTGAAAGCAACAAAGTTTTGCATAGTAAATCAGTTTCTATATTGGAAGGATCCAGGGGGAATTTTGTTGAGCTGTTTGTTGGAATGAGAAGTTGAGAATACAATCAAAGAATTCCATAAGGGTGGTTTTGGAGGCTACCATTATTGAAAAACCACTGTGCATAAGATTTTGAAGGTTGGTTTCTATTGGCCTAGAATTTTCTCTGATGTCTATAAAGAGGTTTCAAAATTTCATGAATGTTAGATTTTTTATGGGAAAGGAAAATTAAAGCCTTTGCCTTTGAAACCCATCTCTGTTGAGGCACATTTCAGACAGTGGGGCCTTGATTTTATAGGTTTCAGCTCAACATAAGTGAATTCCAACAACAACATATTACTTCACTAAGTGGATTGAGGAAGTGCCCACTAGGGAGGCAACAGATGTTGTTATCATCCAGTTTTTAGAAGACAATATTTTGTCTAGGTTTGCATGACCAATCAAGATCATAACTAATAATGCAACATCTTTCAAGTCCAAGAAAATAGAGAAATTTTGCAGTGATTACAATATCACCCTTCGCCATTCTACATCTTATTACCCCCAAGGAAATGGGTTGGTTGAGTCTTCAAATAAAAGCTTAGTCAACATTATCAAGAAACTACTGCAAGATAATAAAAAGGCTTGGCACAAAAACCTCATCCATGCACTATGGGCTGATAGAATCACCCCAAAGATATCTATAGTGACATCCCTTTCCATATCATTTATGGTATAGAGGCAATCTTTCCTACTACATTGGGGTTTCTAGTAATGAGGTTGTTACAAGAGCAGGATGTAGAAATAGATGCCACTTGAAGAAGAAAGGATGAACTAATCAGTGTCTAGCAAACTAGGGAAAAGGCTTTCAATAATGCTCAGTCGCGCCAAGACAAGATCAAAGAGGATTTCAATAGGCGTACCAAGGTGGATGACTTCAGACTGGGAGATTTGGTACTAAGATGGGACACCATAAATGAAGATAAGGGAAAGCATGGGAAGTTTGACCATCTATGGTTGGGACCATTCAAGATTGCAACATACCGTGGAAGCAATGCATACATACTACAGGAGAATAATGGAGACATTGATAGAGGAGGCCCTATGAATGGCAGGTTCCTCAAACATCATATCGTTTAAAAAATCATCACTCCTTCCATTCATTGTACATAATCATTTCGTTTTTTTTTTCTTTTCTGTGTGAAGAAATTGAAATAAAAAGAGCATAGCTAAAGCCGGAGGTGAAGGCCCCGAGCTATGATGGGTTGATTTTGAGTTTTGAATAAAGGTTGGTAGATTTAGATTGTAGGAATAAAATCACAACCCAATGAGTAGAAACTTGGTCTATCGTTCTTTGCTACCTCGCAGGGAGGATAACATCCCCAATTGGAGCCCATGTTATCACTATAACAATTTTTTGATGGAATCCAAGTCTTAGGACTTAGCAAGTGGCTAAACAGGTGTAGAGACATGATAAATTGGAGGTCAAGGCCAATTATAGCGAAATAAGGCCAAATCTAATGGAGACACGAGATTGATGGGACCCGTCGGACCACAGATCTCATGCACCATAGATCAACAGTCAACAACCATATCGGACAGAGAAATAATGCAAAGTTTATTTGTTTGAAATCCGGTCGATGAAAATACCATGGTTTCGCCTCAAGACGACATGGCACCACCAAATTCATATCGGGGAGAAAAGTGGTCTACCCCAAACCACTTTTCCTCGTCCCCTATATTGCGAAACATATATAAGGGGGGACCCTTGCCATTATTTTATGATTTTTCAAATCATTTTAACGGTAAAATTGGCACGACCACTCCAGTCAAAACTAAGCTCAACAATGCACCAAATTTGCGCATCCTCCGCTCATTTGCAAGTATTTTTCATCATCACCATGGATCCTGTATTTTTGTCTGTAACAGGGAAATATCCCTCTCCAAGTGAAGAATCCCTAATTGACAGAGACTCTGATGTATTCGACACCAAAATAACCATCTCACCTGTTTCTGTGTCCAGATCCAATTTATCATATCATGTAGGGAAACAAATACCCTTTCTTGAAGCGGTACAAGCCTCCATATTCACTTACGTCGTCGAAGTCACATTCCCCTTCTTAGAATTCATAAGCTGGTGTGCGAAACAATACTCACGGGAGGAAAATGTCATTCTAAATAAGTTAGGGTCAGAGGTTCCGTGAAGAATAGATAGCTCATCAATTTGATACGCCCTCGGCATACCAGAGTCTCCCTCCACAACATATGAACCCTTCGAGGAAGAAAATCTAGTTACAGTCTACAGAGAATGTCTCCTTGAGGTCAGAACCCTATTTTTTTAGACAATTGTTAAACTCGAACATTATTCTGAGAGTCTATCCTTGTCTGTGAGTGTAAGCATCATGGTCATTGAAATCCAGTGGCCATGTTCCATACTCAGTCAGATTCTAGGTTTGGATAATGACAAATATGTAGTTGAGGTCATGCTAGGTTTTCTCTTAACCTTTTTTTCAGTCAGAGTCCATTGAGTCGGTCTGTATTATTTTTGATGAATTCATAGCTGATAATGTACACAAACAACTAGTGAACTTCCAATCACTAAGGCACTTCAGGTATTACATGTACCTGATGAAAACGTTCTTGGAAACTAACAAAAGAGAGTTCCCTGAAGCAACATTCATCTCCACGTAATGCAAAAGAATCGCAATGCTCATTTTCATAAACAGGATCATGTCTAGATTTTACAATTTGATCTTCAACACCAGCCTGCCAAGAGTCCTGGAGGACATGAAAAGTTACTTACAACCAAATTCAGAAAACAAAGTCAGAGATTGGGTGTTGTTCATGCACTCTACAGTAATTTGGGTGGTTGTTAGGAGGCACCATATATTATCCCTATCTTTTTGACACCCAGATTTTTTTCCCTGGAATTCATCAGGCAAAGAATCATCTCAAAGATGGAGCATTTCCTGAAAATGCACAAGGCATCCAACCTGAAATTTCCTTTCATCATAGGATCGTTTGTTGTGAAGACTAGATCTTGTTTATCTCATACCCAGGCCAAACTCAAGGATTTTCGATTTGCACAGCTACAAGGGAGAACATATGATCCACATCAAGTCATATCTAATAGAATATTGATGAGAAAACAAGGCCCTTATGAACATGAGTATGTTGAAGGTTTTGACAAATTGGCTAATTTGGAAACCTGTGCTGACATGGAGGCCATCTTGCAGCCTTGTCAAAAAAAACAAGTGGGGCCAACCTTACAGCAAACTCAAACACACCAAACCCCTCAAAAGCTGACATTCCGAGTTCCCAAAGTGATTGTCTACACCAAGAGAAGCAATTCGGAGGCCCTAGGCACTAGTAGTCAACAGACTGCTCCCAAGAAGATAAATATCAAACAATCCCCTTAGATAGTAGATCTGGAGGAAGAAGGGCATAAGGAGAAAGTAAGTATGGACATGGTGAAGAGTGGCACCAACAAGGAAGAAGTTGGTAAAAGAAGCATGCCCCAAAGTGAAAGCAGCTCAAGAGCTTTCAGCAGCAAAAATAACGTTTTTGATAAAGCACCTGGGGCAATCTACCAATCTAAAGAAGATTTGGAAAAGCAATATTGTAATATCCCTAGACTGAACCTAATTGTAAATGTAAATAAAAATGTAATTAAGCTGGTGAGTTGATTGATATCATTTTGTATGCACCTTTCATGGCATAGTGTACACATGTACTGCACAGTAAAATGATGAAGTGTGCACATCCCAGGATATCATGCGCAACAACTTAACTGCACATGATTTTGAGGCTAGGGAGCCTCTGTGTATATGCTGTGTTTTATAAGCTGGTGGGCTAGTTATTATAATCTAGGATGCTTATGTTTTGATTAGGCCGGAGAGCCTAGATTTTAAAGGCCAGTGTGCCTATTTTGTACATGTCTCATCATTAATATAAAATACATCATTGCACGTAGACTAACCACGATAAAATAGTATGGGGGACTAAACTCCACTAGTTAAGGAAAGGGAGGAGGATAAAAGTTAAGGAAAAGGGGATAAGATAGGGAGCTTAAGCCAAAAAGGAATATTATATTAATATTTCTTTATTATAAAGTATGGATAATTATTTTAGCCTAAGTTCTAAAGATGGGGACAAGTGGGCCAAAGTAGCTCCCAACATGACAAGTATCAAGTTGGGGACATGCATACATATAGTTTGGAGTTAGTTTATTTTTCCATCTATTCCTTCATTCAACCATTATTCCATGATCATTCATACAACCATTGACCTATCCTCTGTACCTTCTTGTCACTGTACCTGAACTTGGATCCATACCCATAGTTGTTTGTGTAGCTGGTTAGCTTGGGAGCTAGACTGAAGAAGCGGGTTGTCATGCCCGTGGGAGATTGAAGAGGTGGGTTGTCAGGCCCATGAGCAATTTCTCTCTGGGTGAGAGAATTGTTGGGAATTGTTTTCCTGAAGGTGCTAAACTACAACTACAGAGCTCCGAGACTTCCTGTCTGACCTATTGCTGAAACCTAGAAAGGAAGTGGGGTAGCCGAAGGAATATTGAACAGAGAAGGGGCACACTTCCTGGGGTGGGACAGGCATGTGGGGAATGAGAGATTGTAGGCTATTAGTTTGAATAGGCACTTGTGACAGAGAATTTCCTGTTGTCTATGAGCCATTAGCTTGGTTAGGAATCCCTTTACCTAGGTGGAGTTTAGTCCCAGCTCGGGGGTGACCCACTGTTGAGAGTGATGAGTAGTGTGGTCTATGGCTGGGAGGTTTTTGGAAGGTCTACACATAGTTGGTGATCTTTCTACCAAGATAAGTGTCAACCGTGTGATAAATTTACATGTTGCATTGTTATTTACGTGTTTATTTTTATGGGTTTATCCTATGCATGGTTATAACTGTCTGTATGTTTATGGGTATTTCCTGTATATGCTGAATGTCTATGTTTACTGTTATTTCAGTATGATTTCATGCTTTCACATAATGTATTTGTCTGTTTATGTTTTATATATGAAGTTTCGCAAAGGTTCTGTGTGTATATGTTTTAATTGCATGTAGTTCAAAATTTTTATGTGGCATAGCTCAGTTGGATGTTGGGTATGTTACAGTATGTTTTGCAGAGAGAAAGAAAACATTCTCTCATGTATTGTGGCCCAGCATGGGTGGTCGAGGATGTTACAATATGGTACCAGATATTCAGTTTTCAACACTGAGCCTGGATGGGCCGAACAAGTTGAGTTGAAGCGAAATTTCACAGAGGATTGATTTCGAGGTGGCCAAATTTCAAGTTGCAGAGCGTCCATGGTGAAAAGTAACAACAATTGCATGGAATTGGGAAGAAGCCCCAATTTCTGTTGTTAAATTCTTGAGAAAATGGAGAAATTCGGCCATGCGGTGAGATATTTTTGATTTAATATATGTTCTAGAAAATTCATACCTGGAATTGGTCGAATTTGAAGCTACAATGAAGCCATGACAGATGGAGCGAAATCAGTTGATTAAAATTCTCAATTAATGAATTGAGTGGGGAAAAATTCATTCCATAAATGTCAACCCACAATGATTTGTTGTTGCAAAGGTTGAATTGGTGTTATCGAGGTGAAATTGAGCAGCTTTCATAGTTGCAGAATTTCTATGGTAAATTGGGGAAAAAGGTTAGGAAAAAGCCCCAATTTCTACAACGGAATTAACGAGGAATTGATGCACATAAAAATGAATGTGCACAAGTGGGCGCACTAAAAATGCATGATGCACAGTAAAAAGATTGTGATATGTAAAAATTGGGCACAGTGAGGAAAAATATTAGCAGCTGGTGTGCATGCTAAATTTTGGCATCACACGGAAAAACATTGGCGTGCTGGTGCACTCGCTAAATTTTGGCGCCGTGCGGGAAAATATTGGCGTGTTGGTGCATGCGCTAAATTTTGGCACCGCCTGGAAAAATGTTGGTGTGTGGGTGCGCGCACTAAATTTTTGCGCCGTGCAGAAAAATGTTGGTGTGTAGGTGCGCGTGGTGTGAACACACAAAATAACGACGCACATGATGTGCACAATATTGGTAGAGCACAAAGGAGTTTGGTTGGTGCACACACAATGTGGGTATATGTTGTCGCGCAACAGTTTAGTTAATGGTGCTCGCAGAGTATTGGTGTGTGGTGGGGGTGTACTAAAATTTGGCATGATGCAATGCGTAGAGTGAATTGCATGTGGAATATCAGCGCGCGATACAAAATTGCACGCAACAGGTAATAGTGCAAGAACCAAAATTTTGCGCGGTGGATATTAGCGTGCAGCACAGAAGTAGTGCGTGCAAGTTATTGGAGCGACATAGAAGAAATGCACAGTGGTTATAAGTGCGCGAAGCACGATTTAACTTGTGATGTTGTTGTGCATGGTAAATATGGGTGTATAGGTTGGAATTTGTGCATGATAAGTCGTTTGGATGGTGAACAACAACGAAAAACCAAAGAATTTCAACGACATTTTATACTCTTTGAACGTCATCTTTTTGTAGTGCATTTTTGAGGCCCTTAAGAGTGTTTTTAGCAACTCAAAAACCATGAGAACATAGTGTACCAAGGTACGCTCTATTTCTATAGATCAAATGAAATAGCTCAGATAGATATTTTTAATGGTGTAAACCATTCGTCAAACAGAGCTTTTATGAGAAAGTTACAACACAAACAGTGGAGGGTAAGTTTTGAGACCCAACTAGATTCAAAGAGCCATAACTTTCTACTCCGGAATCATATTGAGGTGCAGGAGTAGTCAATGGAAATATATTGAACCATAGAAGACATTCCCAGAGAAAAAATTAAATTTCTGGGCATGATAAAGATGTTTAATATGGAAAAGAAGGTACTTGTAGCATTCTAGACCAAAAACAAAAATTGGCCTAGAACTTCAAGAGGCTGTAACTAGCAACAAAAAACTTGGAAAAAGGTGAAAATTGGACAGAGTGTCCATAATATGTGTATGAAGAAATACAATTTATCTCCTGCGAAACCTCCAATGGAGTAAGTGCAAAAATGCATAATTACAGCACAGAGTTGTGCCAAGTTGAAAAATAAACAGAAAAATTAATGGGCAATTTTTAAATAGACATAACTTTCCACTCAAGACTCAGAATTGAGCATGGGAGAAGGTGTTGAAAAGGTATCGGAAAGTAGAATATAAATATTCACCCAGAAAATTGATCTGGGCATTCAATGTCTCAAGAAATCAGAAGAAATAATTCTGATATATTATTGAACTAGAATGGTTCATATTTTTCATGAGATTGCTAAAACAGTTAGTCTGACAAAGTTTTGTTGGTTGCACATTTTATAGAATTAACAACAACTAGATTAGAATCAAGATCAACACAAATTCTAGAGGAATGGATGAAGCACAAGGGACATACAACTAGGAAGATGAGATCAGAGGGATGGATGTCCATTTGGGCATTTAAGGAACAAACTCCAATGGACATGGAGAAGGAAGGGATGAAAACATGAATATGGTAGAGACCATTAAAAATTTGCAGAAGGATGTCCAAATCCATAAAGCTGATAATGAAAGACTTATGAGAGCCAAGGAGCAGCAAGATGACTTCAATATGTAGTTAATTGTTGGAATTACTTCACACACACCTAGGATTTCTTTTTCCTAAGGTTTTTCCTTGTTTATTAGTCATAATTATTCATTATCCAGTTTCCTATATTTTAGGGGAGAATATTCCACTTGGAGAATATTCTCTTTCAATTGACACTTCAGTTTGACTAGTTGAGTTGAGTTTAGATGCTGCATTGGTTTTATCACCATGCAACATTGGGATCATCACCATGCTAATTCGACCTTGCCNACTCCTCTTTGTTCAGTCAGTTAACTGAAGACTAGTTGACTAGTTAACTCAACTAGGTGGTAGTTCACTCCCGTAACTGCTTGAGAGATTAGACTAGGTGGCAGTTCACTCCTGTAGCTACTAGTGTGTATCCATATCACTCTAGACCACCACTATGGTGCATTGGTTCACATCCAGTGTGCACTCATTAAGATATACAAAGTATATCATGTGTGAACTATTCATTTTTGAAATGGTTAATGAGAATTCTTCTATTCTTTCTCTCCTTCTTATTCTTTCTCAAATTATCTCTACAAATGTGTGCAATATTTTTTAGCTAGATCTATTCTTTGTAGGTTCAAAACATTTACATGGTATCAGAGCTGACATACTGCTAAGAAAAAGCTACACAAAATTTTTTTGTAGGTACAAAAGATTGAAGACAACGGAAAGATGGAATTCCAAAAATAATTCATTCTTACACCTTACAACTATTTTGCATGGAAGGATAAAATAGCCATACATCTCCAAACCAGAGGGTTCTATAGGTTAACCTTGAATACATATACAAAACCGACATCATCCGTAGAAAAATCCAAGTACTTAAATCGCATGGTTGAGGCACTCGGAACAATTTGCAGTTTTATTTCTCCCAATCTCCTTTTTCATATATCTTCCTGTAAGACTCCCAATGAAGCCTGGACCACCTTGGAAGGGATCTTTGGAAAATAGGATGAGAAGAGGGGACACATGTTGGAGGTGGAGCTACTCACATTGGATCCAAAAATCTTCGGGAATATCCAAACGTTTTAAAAAAATTCAATGATTTATTGTTGTAACTCAAAGCTTGTAGGGTTGATAAATCAAAGGAGGAGAAAAAAATGGTTCTCACCATTCTCTCCAAGCTTGGTCCTGAATTCTTTTTATTCGTATCCACATTCCATAATGTTAGATTCACCTCTGGAACCACCTGGAAGATGCCTTCTCTTGAGAACTTTATCGAATCCCTGACACAAGAGAAAACCAAGATCATCAACATGGGCACAATCAAAGGCCCAAGGGCACATGCACTCATTGTGCATGATAGCAGCCAAAAATATCAGAAATATAAAGATAAAGATAAGAGGAAATATCATGAACATCAGAATAAGTAAGGGTACACAAAACCCTTCACCGATGCCTCTGGATCCAAAGGGGAAAAGGGAAGAAAAGGGGAGAAATGCACGTACTGTCACAAAGGATTCCATTCAGAATCCGCATGCATGAAAAAAAAAAAGATATCATGTGTCAAATACTTCAACAAAACAACCTTGGAGATTGAATCCCCAAGGGTGCCAAGAATACGAAGCCAGAATATCCAAATTCTAAGAAAGGAAATTCTATCCATTCCTTGATTGCCATCAACTCCTCTGCTGATGTTTGGATCGTTGATTTAGGATAATCACATCACATGGATTCCTCAAAAGAAGTATATTATTCTTTGGATGCATGCAAAGGTCCTCCTATTCTAATGGGGGAAAACTCTTCTGTCGAAGTCACCGACAAAGGAAGGATTGAAATCACCAACGCAAGCTTTGAGAATGTGTTGCATGTTCCCAAGATTTATGTCAACCTTCTCTCCGTGTATCAGCTGACAAATTTTGGAACTAGAAATAAAGTCATATTCACACCAAATTCCATGGACATCTATGACATGCAAACCAACTCCAGGGTTGCTACTGGTGAGGTAAATCATCAATCTAGATTGTATACATTTTCTGAATTCATTGAACCTGATTTTGCTTTACTGCTTACTCATGCTGATGAAAGTAGTAGGATATGGCATGGAAGGTTTGGACATTTGAATTTCAAATACATGCAACAACTTAGCAAGAAAAGATTGGTTGATGGTCTACCAGACATCCATTTCTCCAGGGGAGTGTGTGAGGGATGTGTTCTTGGGAAACACCCTCAAGAGAAATTCAACAAGGGAAAGTCTTAGAGAGCCTCTGCACCTTTAGATTTGATCCACAGTGACCTCATGGGTCCTTTTCCACATCCATCAATCAACAAAGCAAGTTTTGTTCTCATTTTTGTTGATGATTTCTCACGTTTTACATGGATCTACTTTCCTAGGAAAAAATCCGAGGTCTTTCAACACCTCAAAGATTTCAAAGCCCTGGTTGAGACACAGTTCGAAAACAAGATCAAAGTTCTCCAAACTGATAGTGGGGGAGAGTATGTAAATCATGAGATCCATACTCTTTTCCATGAGGCAGGTATTTAGTTGCAGCACATAGTTCCCTATACTCCGTAGCAAAACAGAGTTGCTGAGCGGAAAAACCGATCTCTAAAGGAGATGACATATTGCATGTTGCATGAAAAGTCACTACCACAGAGACTATGGGCCGAAGCACTTAACTGTGCAACATACATCCAAAATAGATCTCCCCATAGATATATCAATGATATGACCCCCTATGAGGCTTGGAGCGACCTCNATATCGGCTTATTGATCTTTCCTCAGACCGGCTCATCATTGAGCATAGTTTCCAATTCAAGGAAAGTGTCTCGCATGTACCTCAGCAGTCGCATGCAGACACCTTCACTCTTCCACCTATCCGAGATGATGAGCATGGACATGTCGACTCTTATTCAGACAAGAGTTATGATTCAGAGGACTCAGATGAATCAGATTCATAGTCAGTCCAGTCAGATGCAGATTCAAAGCATCCAGATGTAGTTGCAGAGCCAGAGCAAATTCCCAAGTGGGCACAGACTACTCTTCAAGATGCAGGGGATCTCGTTGGTGATCTAGCTAACACTAGGAGGACTCGATTTGATTTTGAGGAGCCTCCTATTTCACTCACTGCCATTGAACCATTGCCCTCCAAAAATATTTTCTTGGTTCAGTCTTCAAATCCACAGTCTTATGGCGAGGCTGCTGGAAATCCCTTTTGGAAATCCACCATGCAGCAGGAGTACAACTCCCTCCTCGACAACCAAAATTGGGATCTAGTTCCCCTTCCTTCTAGAAGGAAACTTGTCAGATATAGATGGGTCTACAGGACCAAGAGTGCAGCAGATGGATAGATTAGTAGATACAAATCTAGGCTTATTGCCAAAGGCTTTCATCAGGTTCATGGTATTGAATATGATGAGACCTTCACTCTAGTAGTGAATATGGATTCCATTCGATTGACACTTTCCATTGCGGCAACTAAGGGATGGAAAGTCCATCAGATGGACATGAAGAATGCATTTCTTCATGGTGATCTCTCTGAGGAGATCTACATGGAGCAACCCCAGGGATTTATATAGGAATCATCTTTGGTTTGTCGATTGAAGAAGTCCCTTTATGGCCTTAAGCAGGCTCCAAGGGCATGGTATGCCAAGATGGACTCCTACCTGTTGTCATAGAACTTTGTACGTTGTAAATCAGACCTAAATGTCTACATTCTCAGGATGAATGATTCACTTCTACTTTTAGTTATGTATGTCGATGATTTTCTGATCACCGATTGCTCGACTTCAGCGATTGCTGCAGTCAAGAGGATTCTACATGATAGGTTTTTGATGATGGAAATTGGGTCCACTACACTTCTTCCTCGGACTCAAGATTAGTCAGGATGCATCAGGCATCAAACTGTCTCAGGCCAAGTATGCATGAGATCTCCTTGAGAGATTTCACATGATAGACTACAAGTCTGCTCCAACTTCTTTCCTATCAGGAGTCAAACTTGAGGATGGCAGGGAGACTCCACTAGTTGACAACACACTGTACAAACAGCTAGTGGGGAGCTTGTTGTATCTCACACACTCCAGACCATACCTATCATATGCAGTTGGTGCAGTTTCCAGGTTCATGTAGGAGCCGCATGAGCTACATTGGAAGGTTTCAAAGTGTATCCTTCGATACGTACAGGGCACCATCACCTTTGGGATTCATTATGCAAAAAAATCTACATTATATCTCATTGGGTTTACTAATTCCGACTGGGTTGGTGATAACATTGATCACAAGTCCACATCTAGTTAGTCACTCAGTCTTGGTTCTGGGCCTATATGTTGGTCTAGTAAGAAGCAAGTTACCCTTGCTCTATCTTTAGCCAAGGCATAGTACATAGGGGTAGTTGACATAACAATTCAAGCTATGTGGCTACAACATTTTCTCACTGAGTTGGGTATTCAGTTTCATGGGTCAATCGTCATCTGGTGTGACAACTAGAGCACTCTGAAGTTCTATAGAGATCCATCTCAAAGGCAACGGATGAAACACATCGAGATCCACATGCACTACATCTGGGACTTAGTACACAAAGGGATCATCGACTTATAGTTATGTCCTTCAACAAAACAGACGGCAACCATCTTAACCAAGACCTTCACTAAGAAGAAGTTTCATTCTCTACGAGGTCATCTTGGAGTGAAGGACACAGGTTCCTAGCAGCTGTAGTTCTTCTTTTTACATACATTGTACCTTGAGGGAGGGGTTTTCCCATGATTTTTTCCCTCTTTCCTCACTTTATTTTCAGTGTATATTTTGTATTTGGGTACCTAACATGGCCTTGTTGCTGGGACCCATTCTTTATTTTCACCATAGTGATGTTCAAAGGGGGTGTTGGAGTTACTTTACACACACCTAGGATTTATTTTTCCTAAGTGTTTTCCTTGTTTATTATTCATAATTAGTCATTATCCAGTCTCCTATAGTTTAGGGGAGAATATTCCACCTGGAGAATATTCTCTTTTAGTTCACACTTCAGTTTGACTAGTTAAGTTGAGTTTAGATGTTGCATTAGTTTTATCACCATGCAACATTAGGATCATCACCATGATAATTCGGCCTTGCCTTGGTATCATCACCAAACTGGTGCATTACCATTGATTCTCTGAGTTAACTCCTCACTACTCTCTGTTTAGTCAGTTAACTGAAGACTAGTTGACTAGTTAACTCAACTAGGTGGCAGTTCACTCCTGTAACTGCCTGAGAGACTAAACTAGGTGGCAGTTCACTCCCGTAACTGCTGGTGTGTGTCCAAATCACTCTAGACCACCACTATAGCACATTGGTTCACCTCCAATGCACACTC
>SNQJ01S0003176.1:147701-176270 GCA_010110895.2 Picea sitchensis
ACTCATTAATTATTCTCAGAAGTCAACTTATGACTCTTCAATTTCTTCTCCATATGCTTGTTCATATTCTTCTTCAGAGCCTTCTTTATCAGAGTCTTCTACTGCCATGAATAGAACTCTCCATGTTTCACTGTCACTGACTTTATCTTCATCTGATGATGAGATGTCTTCTTTGGTGAAAAAGTTTTTCTTGAAAACTTTCTTTGTAGTTCTTTTACCTTTATATGTTTCTCTACCTTTTGAGTAACCTTCATCATTTCTATTTTTCTTATGAGGACATTTGTTAGCAAAATGACCAATACCATCACAATTAGAACAAATTAAAGGAAGCTTACCTCTGTACTTATCGTTCGTTCCCTTGTTCAGTCTTTTGATGAAGTTGGCCACTTCTTCATCATCTTCCGAGACGTCACTGCTGCTCCTATATTCTTCTTGTTCCTTTTTCTTTTGCTTTGCTCTTTTGGATGCTTTGAAGGCTGCTTCTTTTACATCTGGATTTTCGTGTTCAGTTCTCATCTCATATGCTGTGAAGATTCCATGCAGTTCATCCATTCTTATTGAGTTTAGATCCGATATTTCTTCTAGTGATGATATCTTAGGGTTGAATCTCATATGAAGAGATCTTAGTACCTTTTGAACAATTACAGATTCTTCAATTTCTTCTCCCAATCCTATGATTGCATTCACTTTTTCATCGACTCGTAAGAACTATGATGCGATATCTTCATCTTCCTTCATTTTTAGTTGTTCGAATTGACCTTTGTAAGTTTGAAGCTTTTCTGCCTTGACTTTTGAATCTCCTTCATAAATATTTTGAAGCTTGTCCCAAATCTCTTTAGAAGATTTACAATGTGCGACTTTTTTGAATACCGTATCATTAAGACCATTCAAAAATGCATTTATGGCTTTGGAATTATTCTCACCAAGTTTCACTGCTTTGTCATTTGTTGGTGGAACTGCTGGTGATGTGTATCGATCTAGAATTGATTGCCAAACTTGAAATACCTGTGCCTATATATATGTCTTCATCCTTATGCTCCAAAAAGCATACTTTTTTCCATCAAACTATGGTATTCCATTTTTATATGAGTTGGTACTCTCCATGATCTACCTTTCAGTGGTTAAAATGATTTCTAAAGGAACCTGCTTTGATACCAATTGTTGGATTACCGGGAGGGGGGGTGAATCAGTAATAGCATAATTATAATCCTTTTTCTTCAAATGTTATATCAATGTAGAATTATTATCCAATAATGAGTAGTAAGAAATAAACAATCACACACATACACAGTACACCAGTGTTTTACATGGAAACCTAAATCGAGAGAAAACCACAGAATGATTTTTCTTATATGTATTGAAGAATTACATTCATTAGAAGCACCAACTTCCTTTGTTTTCCAGCTGCAACTGAAAGGAGGCTCCAACCCCCTATTTTCTAAGGCTACAACCTGAGGGAACCTCCAACTCCCCAATTCTCTGGCTACAACCAGAAGGAGGCTACAACCCCTAATGTTCTCTAGCTACAACCGAAAGGTGGCTACAACCACCTATCCTTGCCTCGTCCTGCCACCCTGAAGTAGAAGTAGAATGATGGAACCACTGCCACACTATATAAATTATAGGCTATATAAATTATAAATTATAAATTATATACTCATCCATTCATTCTCAGTCCCTCCTTCTAGCGCCAATTTTGTTGATGGGTCTTAAATCCCTTGACTCAATAGCAGGAACCAAACCTGCCACCGAGGCCCAATTAGACTCTACAACATTTAAGATGGAATGGTTCTCCAGATCTTGCGATCCAACCAATTTATCGATGGTCTTTATTTTTTCTTGTGAAGGCTCTTCCTTCAGTTAAGATGATTATTTTTCTATACTTCTCTTGGGCGGGGCTGGTATGAGATATGCAAGACAGTATAAACCAACTTGAAAAATAATAGGACAATTTTTAACTATTGGGAAGAGGTCAAGCTTGGGATAACCCGTTGCTCAAACATGTAGACAATGATTCTATGCCAAAGGGCCTAGTACTAATACATTAACCAAATGAGCATCCAATTACTATCTAAGAAAACTAATTAACATAAAGAAAACCCATATCTGATCAAGATCATGGTAAGAAAAATAATTCATCTACCATAACATTCATCGCATAACAACACAACGATTTTATCTTCATCATTAAAGCAAAGAACATCAAAACATTGCACCAGATAACTTGACAACAAAATTAATTGTTCTTACTCATTTACTTCATCATTCATGGAACAGGATAGGAAGTAATTCTTCTCCAACTCAAATCACATATATCTGATGAAAATAGTTTGTCTTTGGTCCAAAAGGACTTCTCAGTTTATAGTAGTCTCAAAATAGTTATCAACAACCAAAAATAAAGAGTTCTTACAAAAACCATTGACCCTTGACTAATTGGTCGATGTCCTTATTTATAACATAAAATTCAACCAAAATTAATGGCTAAGTATAGTTTGAACCTGTTATTGCTCTGTAAATTCCCAGAGGTTGTCAGGAAAGAAAGAATTTACCAGAGGTAACTTTATCCAACCATTTCAAAACTAGAATCTATCCCTACGAGCTTCAAAGAGGGATCTCTCTATATGATTTAGATATGTTTTAATTTCAAGATATTAGGCTAGTTGAATAAAATAGGATTGACAGGTTTGTTGTTTTTTTTTGTTAAGTTGGCTGAAAATAATTTTACGCATCCATTGGGCTATGGGGTCTGTGTTATGAGAATATAAATCTAAACAACAACAAAATATTCTTTTCACAGGGAGAGATAGTGTGTTCGTTGGATTCTATAGCAGTAAAATGATGAATAGCAGAAAAGACGAGAATATCAATTAAAGCAAAGAAGCATTTAAGAATTTCTTTACTGTAATCTCAGAAGGTAAACATTAAGATCTTTTAAAAGCCAGAAACAGGGTATAAAAAGATAAATCCTGCAACATACGCTACTTTTAAAATATTAGATTAGAAAACAATATGATAACTGAGCAAGAAAAACATTTAACATAGTAAGGAAAACATCACCAATGAATCACACGCAAGAATCCTATGAAATATCTATTTTTGTATTACTGGAAGATCTCTTGATAACAATTATAGTCTTTATGCCCCCCTGGGCATAAAGATCAACCCTCAGTACTTCAAAGTTTGAAGTATTTATAATCAAAATTACAAACGATCCTATCATTAAAGATCAGGATGTGGCAAATCTAATTTTAGCTAACTAATTTAACAAGCTACAAAAATCTAGGAAACTGTTTGATGACGTGTTGAAACTGTATGTTGATTTCTAGGGCAAGTTATTGGTGAGACCTTTGCATGAACTTGTCTAACTGGATAGTTGACTAGGCTCTGACACCTCATCACCTACTTGATCAAGTTGAAAAGCTCTTCCCATCGAAGGTGATTGGGAATGACGACTTTGAGTAGTCTTCGGTATACTTCATCCATTTCTGTGTACTTGGAAAAAGTCAGCTTGCTGATGAAGATGTATCGAATCTCATGCTGTATGCTGATGTCCAACTGTAAAGCATTTAGGAATGCCTTGCCTGTGATACTACCTTGGATACCTGAGAATTTCGAGCTATCTTTAGCCACAATAGATAATTTCTTTTTAGAATCAGGCAGTGTCATCAATTTGTTGTTTATAACTCTCAAACCAGGAAGGCCCTTCTTCTGTAGAGCTTCGATCTTGTTGAAAAATATTTGCACTCCTATGTCCATAGTCTGGACCTTTTCCTCCAACTGTAGCATTAGTCCTCTCCTGGTCAGGACCCTCTTGACCTCAAGGATGGTCTCTATTCTATCTTCAATTTTCAAATCATCCAGCTCTTCTCTGGTTTTGAAATTCAGGAATTTGATGATCTCAGTAGCTTCTGTGGGCTTCTCTCCCAGTTCTTCTCTTATCTTCTTGATAGCCTGCTTACTTCTTTGTACCAACTCATTTTTCTCAAACATAATTTGTATCATTGGCCATATTTCATTCATGGACTTGGTGATGTCTTTCCAGACACTTTCTTTGACCTCAACAAGCGTTTTACCTGCTACTGTTTACTTCTGAAGCTGTTGCAATTCCTGCTTGAACCTGTCTGATGTTTGTTTCTCATTGGAGTAGCTGGTTTAGAAGGAAGATTTGAGTTCCTAAAGGTTCTCAATCTCCTTTTTAAGTCTGCTAATCTCTGTTTCTTGCAAATTCATTTCTTCCATGGATTTTGCCAATTCTACTGTCTTTGATAGAGCTGTCGGTGAAGTTGCTATAAGAATTCCTGCTGCTGATACTACACTTACTCCTGTGAGTGGAACTGTGCTCAGTGGAATGACCTCCATGGGCTTTGATTGTTCCTTTTATTTCATTAGCTTCTCCAATTATGATTCCATTTCCTTCAACTGTGCATTTTGCTCCATGATCATCTTGAGCATGTCATCCTTTTTTCCTTCTGTCTCAGCTATCTCTTTTGCCCGTGAGTCTTCGGTGGGTGGCAGCTTCAACTGTTTCCTCAGAAATGTTATATCGACATTTTTCTTTCTGAGCATCTCCTCGACTGCTTTCACATTCAAGGGATCATATCTGATCTTGAGGACCAGTTCTTCCAACATCTTAATCTTCTTATCCTTGGTAAAGGATGATATATTTTCTAACTTTAGCTGCGTCTAGACATTTTTCAGAGACACCTATAGCTTCGAGGCAACAGTAGAAGCATTTGCCAATGTGGAGAAAACCATTTCTCCAGTTTGCCTGTGCAGATCCATTTGATCTATTGGATGCACATCTTTAGTTTGAAATTTGAATGTCACCCTTTTGTAATCAGTGATTACTTTTGGGTCGGGTACCTCTGCTTGCAGAAATTCCATATGCATTCTTCCCTTCTCAGTGTCGAATGCAGACAATAGTCTGTGTTGTGCAGTTGATGTTTTCTTCCAGTACTGATCATATGTGCTGCTGTTTAGCGTCTAATTTTTCTTTTTGATCAGATCATACTTCTCAAAAATACTCAATTTTGGTCATGTTTTGCTCGGTTGGTTGACTAGTGGAGTATCTGCAGGCTTCTTGGGAAACACTAATTTGTTTGTTGCTTGTACTAAGGAGCGACCGATCAACCTCCATAATTGTAGTGGATTGAATTCTTTTTTCACCAGCCGTGTTAGCTGCGTGATTGGTTTTTGGCCTCTTAGTGTGTAATTGGAACTCTTCACATGATACTTCAGTGATGGAAGGTGAAGTGTCCTTCCTGGGCCTTTTCTCCTTGGGAACCTGTGGTGTAGATGTCTGAGAGACAATGATCGAAAGGTCTTGCTATTCCATCTCAACCAGAGTGCTTGGCTCCCATTCCATTTGGTTGGCGTACTTCTCTATCTGAGGCCTGGATGTATGAACATAGGGGATATTCTTGTTTTTAACTGTCATCTCTGAAATTATACCGCATGGGTCATAATGTCATATGAAACTGCTCTGAAACTTCATCTCTTTCAGAAATCTATCTGCTTCTTCTCCGGTACCTCAGCTATTGTAGATGAAAGACCCAATCTGACCTTTAATTCTAAGCTACTGCTTCCTTTTCAGAGACACGAAATGTATGTCATCTGAATTTATCATCTGCCTTATGTATTCCAGGGAAAAAATCCTCACGGGTAAATACTTGGGAAACTTATATGGGGAAAACTCACACCCATAAATGTTGATCTTAGTGTGGTTTTGGTACAGATACCAATCACCGGTCTTTGTAAGGTCCGAGAGATGTAGAATCCTTTGAATTTCCTCGTTAATTCTAGGTTCGGGTCTGCCGCTGAGCATACTCACCACTGGGTGGTAGAACTGCTCAATGAGCTGCTTGAAACTAAATTCTGTAGAGTTATGTCTGAGAAGTAAGGCCCACGCTATCACTGCCTGTGGCCTCCCATCCTTGTCCATCTTCTGCATTGAAAAGGAAAATTTATCCACTTGAAAGAAAATGAACAGGTAAGCCAATATTGAAGAATACTATAACATGCCTTCTGTGGCGAATTTAATGAATTGTTCATGAATGTTGTCCTCTAGGAACATACTGTAGTTGAATTGAGTGGTGGGTCTCTCATCGGTGGAGAAAATAGACAAAAGTCCCAAGATGGGTTCATCCACCCATTGATCCGAAAAATATCCAAGCAAGGCACATAGTGACGAGATGACCTAGTTTCCCTTTACTAAGAACAAGGAGGAAGGATAAGGGGGGCTTGTAGTGGGGAGTTGAGCGGATTGTGGGATAAAAAGCTCAAAAATCTGAGTTGTTTGGGGGAATGACAGTTTCTGGTAGAGTTATGTGATGATTTCAAGGTTGAAAGGTGAGGCGAATTCGGATCTGGGTATCTGCGTCATCTGCTCAATGGTCTCTGGTGTGATGAGGAAAATAATTTCCCCTGACGAAGACATTATTGCTCTTTGTTCTAGGATGTAACGGGCTTGGCATTTGAGGGCGAATTCAGGAAATTGATGAATCTGGGGGAAAAGACCATAGTGAAGGGACTTGTAATGGATGAGCAAAGGGAAAGGACTGACAAAGTTATGGGACAGGACCTTTAGGGAAAGGGGTGGAAAATGATGTCATGGGGTCACGGGGCAGGTTGAACATTAATAAGTGGTTGGATTCAGACCAGTAAATTCTTGCCACGTAGAGATAAAGGGCCCACTAGAAAATATTCGATTCCGAACCCCCCCATCCATTAAAAACATATCGATAGGGAGGGTCCAAAAAACACCATTAGTCGTTTCTCAGCGTGCCTGTTCCTGGGCCGTAGATCTATGCATGAAATATAACCAACATTCCAGACCCCCCCTACCATTAAAGGCAGAACGATCGCGGGGGGGGTCCGAAATCCAATCTCAGCTGTTGATGNAGGTAGAACAGTCAGGGGGGTCCGGAAAGACTTGTCAACCGTTGATCTGAGCACCCGCTCTCTAGCCTTTCATCTATGCGTGGTCTTTATTCAGTGGGCACGAAATCATATTTGCTCGAAAACTTAGGATAAGTGCATTTTTGTGGGTTTTTCCCAAGCTTTTATCTATTTTAATCACCATGGGGGTTAGACATCAGATCTTTAAACCTCAAAAATATAGTTCAACTTCGATCATCATGCTTGTTTTATTGGGATTAAGAAAACTACCCTAAGCTCTAACCTAACTACCTATGACAATCAGCCCAAATTAAACTGTTGGACTAAATAATTACTCTACCCTGGGGTTATTTAACCAAGATTAGGAAGTTTGGTCAAATTTATTCACTAGCTAGCCTAAATCACTTGGCTAAGATTAAGCAATTTATCCAATCTTATTCACTAATTCTATTAACATCAATTTAAAAGGAGTTGGCCATGCTTGAACTGTATGGACCAAATCATTGTTATTGCTTGGGGATTTATTGAATTTCTTTTTATGCCCTCTTTATTCTTTTTTTTCTTTTCTTTTTCTTTTTCTTTTTCTTTTCTTTTCTTTTTATTTTTCTTTTTCTTCTTTTTGCAGAATGAAAAATCATTTGACAAACAGAAACACTAAAGAGATAACATTTAAGTCACCAGTTGATCCTATAAATTATAGGGTTATAACAATGGCTCCACCTGGGGATGGTAATCTCCTTGTGAAGTGCCAAGAATCCTATTTCCTGATGTCCTGAAAAAAACTTTCTCCACAGTTTTCTTTGTTGTTTGATTTGTTTTATTTTGAAAATTTGATGACAATGTCCAGTGGCTTAGGGCCTTCTCTGTGGGCTTCAATCATCTGATCAAAGTTATCCACTCAAAAACTTGCAAACAAAATGAAAATGATTTGTACAATGGAAAAGTGTGACTGAATGGTCCCCACTGAGGAGGTGAATAGTGCTTCAACATTCTGCCATTCACAGGTCCTCCTGAAAAATTTGTTCTGTCACTGTCGTTGAGTAGGAAGGCATTATTNTTCCTCTGAATGCATGAATTGTGTAAGGTCCCTTCCATAGACCGTTGAATTTACCGTGCTTCCCCTTATATTAATTTTGTGCATCCCATCTCAAGACAAGGTCACCCAACTCAAAGTCATCTTGCTTGGTTTTTCTATAAAAAAATCCTTTGGATGCTTTCCTAGACTACCTGAGTTTTGTTGTAAACCTCTTCTCTGGACTGTTGTAGATGGATCATCTGGTTTATCCTTGTTTGGGAGTCATTTGGTTTGGCTTTCATTTCTTGCAAAAATTTCATGACAGGAACCGCTAAGGAGGTAGGAAAAACTGCTTCGGTGCCATAGACCAACTGGTATGGAGACATACCAATTGACCTCTTGGTGGTCATTCTAGCAGCCCATAGTGCAAAAACTAATTTGTCATGCCATGCCTTTTTGTTTTCTTGCAACGTCTTCTTAATAATGTTCACCAGGGTTTTATTGGATGACTCTGCCAGGCCATTACCCTGAGGGTAATATGTTGTGGAATGTCCCAAACTGATATGATACTGGTTGAAAAATTTTATAAACTTCTTGGACCGGAAAGTAGTTGCATTGTTAGTTACAATCTTTCTAGGACACCCAAAACAAGACAAGATATTATTTTCTAGAAATTTAATAATAACAGAATCAATAGCTTGCCTACTTGGTATAGCTTTGATCCATTTTGTGAAATAATCTGTAGCAGTAAGAATCCACCTGTGCTGGCCCGAAGAGGGTGGATGTATTTCCTCGATGAAATCCAATCCCCATTGCTGGAAAGGAGCTTCAACAGAGATTGGTTTTAGCGGCAAGGGAAGGAGCTTCTTTTTTCCCTCGAACACCTAACATTTATGACACGAAGTTACTTTCTGATGCACATCAACAAATAGTGTAGGCCAATAAAAACCAGCTGTAAGAATTTTATTAGCTGTGGTCTTCTAGCTGAGATGACCACCACAGTCTCATGCATGAAAATCCTGCAACACTTTGTCAGCTTCATCCTTTAACAGACAATTCAACAAAACACCTCCAGGATCTTTCCAATATAGATTGCCTTCTAGAATGAAAAATTTTAACGCTTTCAACTTCAAAAACCTAGCTTTTAGTTTTGGTCAGACCAGGGGGAGCTTGTAAATTATGCAAAACAAATATCAGGTCTACGTACCATGGAGATTTTAGAAATACCTCTTTTATGTTCGGAGTCACCTGCTCTCCCTCTTCATCAACTGAAACTAAGAAATTAATATCAAGAGCATGGAAATTAGACTAAGCCATTAACTTTGCTAGACCTTGACCTTTAATCAGTTTGGTAGGCTTAATTTCTATGTCATACTCTAGAATGACAACAATCCACTTTCCTCTTCTGCCATCTGGATTGTCCTGGGTTAAAATGTCATTTACTACTGCATTCGAAACATATGTGATGGTGTGGGAATGGAGAATATATACTCTAAAATCTTTTATGGATTTCACCGAGGCAAAAGCTTGTTTCTCCATAATTTTATAATTCAAAGAAACATCTCTTAAAGCTTTACTGAAAAAGGCTATGGGATGTTCATACCCTTCACTATTCTTCTGTAGTAATACTGTTACAATGGTATGTTCAGAAGCAAAGGAAAAAAGGTAGAAACCTTTGGTGAAGTCAGGACTAATCAAGACCAGAGCCTGTGTGAGTGCATGTTTAACTTGTTCAAAAGACTGCTTGGATTCATTGTCCCACTTTATTTTTGTGTCCTTTTTTAACATGTTGGTGATGTTTCTAAGAAGCTCGGCCAGGTTAGGGATGAATCTTCTCAGAAAGTTTATTTTTCCAATGAAGGACTGTAACTCTTTGATGTTCCTTGGGTGTTTCAATTTCTGAATGGCCTCTATTCTGCTGGGATATATCTTAATTCCATACTTAGAGATTATGTGTCCCAACAACTTAACTTCTTCTAATCCGAAAAGGATTTTTTTAGGGTTCAGAGAAATCCCAAATTTCCTGCATTTCTCAAACACTCGTCTGAGATGTCATAGGTGCTCATCATCATATTGGGAATAAACTGTTACGTCGTCTAGATAAATGACAATAAATCTACCAAGTTCTTCCACAAAAATGATGTCCATCTCCCTTTGGAAAGTGGCTCCAGCGTTCATCAACCCAAAAGGCATTTTCACATACATGAAGGTACCCCAAGGTGTTGTGAAGGCTATTTGCTCTTGGTCCTCTGGATGAAGTAGAACCTGGTTATAACTTGAGAAACCATCTAGTAAGGAGATTCGACTGGATCCAACTACCTTTTGTAATATGTGGTCCATTTTAGGCAATGGGTAGTTGTCTTTTAGGGAAACTTTGTTCAGATTTCAGAAATCAATGCAGAGCCTGATTTCCCCAGTTCTCTTTCGAGTTGGGACCAGATTTGAAAGCCATTTGGAAAATCGTAAAGGAACTATGATTTTGGCATCATACATCTTTTTGATTTATTTCTCTATTATGGGAAGTAACTTGGGATTGATTCTCCTAAGTTTCTGTCTGAAAGGGTTTTGATCTTCTTTTATCGGGATCTTATGTTGTATGATGCTTGTGTTATAAGATTTTAGATCTTCGTAACCCCAAGAAAACACATCTGAATATTCCTTGAAAAGTTCAATGTATTTGAGCTTCTGCTCAGGGGGTAATGATTCAGAAAGTTTTACCATCTTAGGTTTCTCCACTATCCCTATGTTACAATCTTCAAATTCTTTACCACTAGCTTCGATTTTTGGTTTTTTAGCTACATCATCAAAATCAAATAAGTCTTCTAATGGAACTAAACCTCTAGGTAAAACATTACTCTTTAAATGCAAAACATCAGATTCTATTTCATCCTCACCTAACTCTCATGAATCTATTTTATTTACACTATCATTTCCAAAATCAGATTTATTCACATTGTCATCCTCATTTTCTAAGTCTATGTTTGTACACTCGAAATCATTTTTACACTGTAGAAAATCTTCAATTTGATCATCATTTCGAAATACCTGCCAGTATCTGATGTTGTCTGGAAAGTGGGTCTGCATTTCACCTTCATAGTGTATGGGAAAGTAGAGAGAAAGGGTATCTTGCATGTGGCTACCGACATGGCTAGTCCATTTGCTAAAATGTTATGTCCCCTGGGCATCACCTGCAAATCAACTTCAGTGAAACATTGAAGGGAATACAAAACAACATTCCTATAAGCTCTAAGCCTGGGATGTTTTGCTGCGTACTCACCTTTAATTTGTTTAATAATCAATTTGGAATTGCCTCTTACCATGATTTGTTTAGCACCAACCTTCTTGAGTAGTTTCAGACCGAGCATCAAGGCTTTGTACTCGGCTATGTTGTTAGTGCAATGAAAATTTAGTTTGTAAGAGTGGTTCTCTGAATGTCTGGTTTTGTGATTGTGTAACCAAACTCCTGCTCCAACTCCTTCTTTACTTATGGCACCATAGAAGTCCATACTCCAAAAATCTCCTGGCAAATATTCATATATTATATATTTTTTTCTTTCTGCCTCAGTGATTTCATGACTTTCTTTCGAACTGATTGTAGCTTCTTCCAGCTAAGCAATTTGTTCTTCCATATCACCATAATTATATAGGATGAAAGAATCTAGATCAGAGTGCACAGAGTACAGAGGATAATTATGTGGCTTTTCTTGGCTGCTAACTATGTATTTCATCAACGTCTCTCTATACAGTCTTCTTTGCTACCCGAATACTGGGATGGTGGCATATGACATATCCAAATGCAAAGTACATTTCAACTTGGCTCCACAAGACCTAGACAGTAAAAACCCATATTTTGGGGGAATGTCTGCGACCACAACATCCATAACCATACTTTTTGCAGGAATCTGAACTAGAGTGATGCATAGGTCCTTAATCAAACCGATGCATCTAACTTTGTTGGAGTCAAAAGAGTGTAAATCCTTGTATGGCCTGGTGGCCTCGAGTCCCAGTTTTTCCATCACTTCTTTAGGCGTCAGGTTATGTGATGCACCTGAATCCAACATAGCATTGTGCAGAATTAGATCGTGTATATTAAGGCTGATGTAAAAAGGAGCGACAACACTAGTGTCAGTCTGACCGTCAACTTCAGGGCCAAACAGGAGTTCAGGTTGATCGTCAGTAAGATTTACCATGTCCAAATGATTCTCTGATCTAATGGTTAAGGCCTTCGTGCCTATATCGGGTTCAATGCTCAGTGCTTTGATCACCTAGGATCGGTAAGCATCCTTACTCAACAACTCAGAAAGAGGAATGGGGATTTTTACTTTGGCTAATTCCCCTTCGAGGCTGAAAGGAGTAGGAGTTCTATTTTGTCTTAGCAACTCTAATTTGTCCACCATACAATTCTAAGCAGAAGTGCTCAGTTGATTAGTTGATGAAACCTCAGTCTGAGTTGCTCTTTGTAGAATGGTAATGTTTCTTTTTGCTGGAGCTTCAACATTACCTTTCTTAGGGATCTTCTTGGTGGGAGGCTCAGAGGCTTTCTTAGTTTCGACCATCTTCTTCGTTTTGGTTACCTTTTTTGGGGCACTTTCATTTTTCTTTTTACTTCGTAGATTGTACTTCCTGTGTACCTCCATGATGGCATTTTCGAATGCCTGTTGTTTAGTCTCTTCAGCTTCTTCACTCACCTTTGTTTGAGAAAGAAGAAAAAGTTCTTGCTCTTCCTAAGTAAGGAAAATGGATTCGTTATCGTGAATTCCCATGAGGTTTATGTGCATGTCCTCAACTTCGTTTATTATTTCCTCTCCTTCATGGGCATAGTTTTCTTGTAAAGGTGGTCTGATCTATTGATCGAGTCCCCTTTGTTCTCTTTGATTCCTGGGATCTCTCTGCCTGATTTGGGGAGGATTTCTTCTGAAGTTAGGATTTCAAATTTGTGGGGCAGTTTGGTTTTCTCTGGGAGGATTTCTTTCATCTATAGTAAGTCTCTCCATCATCCTTTCCATTGTTCTAGCCAAAGAATCTAATTTGGAGTCAAAAGAAGATGTGGAAGGTTCTTCTTTAATTGTAACTCTCCTTTCCATCCTCTGTCGTGCCCTTTTAGCCAACAGGTTGGCCTCCACACTTATTGCGCTTTTCTGCATGTCTTCTGGGGTGACGAAGTTTCTTTCCCTTAATTGATATGACATATCAATGTCAAAACCGTCAGGGAATTTTATCAATGCTAAACCATATGGAGGTTTAATGTCAGCCGAAATCGCATTGTAAAGATTGTTGAAGCAGGTGTAGTAATATTGTACTGTCTCACCTTGATTCCTTCTGATATTTTCGTATTTCGACAAGATTTGGAGAGGTTTTTTCTTTACCTCCCATCTGTCCAAAAAAATTCTTTGAAATGCTATAAGGTCAAGCATTGATGTAGCATGTAAGCCTTTATACCACTTCTTAACCTCCCCAGTCAGACTCTGTGTGGAAAGTCTCATTTGAACATCATCTTTGTCTACTTCTTGTAAGTCAAAATAATAATTCATTTTATCGACGTGTTGTTGTGCGTTCAAGGGGCCTATACCATCGAATTGTGGGAGTCTTGTTTGATAGTCCTAGGGAATAGCATGTAGAGGTGCAGCCAATACCAAGGGAGCATATCAGGAAACCATGATAAGTGGAGGAGGAGGAAAAACAAACTGGGCTGATGAGGTGGTGACAGAAGATAAGGAGGATGAGGTACTAGCCAGCACAGAGTGAGCAGTTTGAGATTTTGCAGTGGGAGATAGTATTTCAGGGGTTCGGGGTTGCAGAACGGTTTGATCTAAAATGGTTTTAGTCACAAAGCTATTAGATTTCATTCTAAACAGGCTTTGTTCGAGAATGGTGTGAAAGTCAAGATCCTGAATGACAACAAGCTCTTTTGGAGAAGAAAAGGACCTATGAAGGGAACTATTACTCACTGAACTTTCCACTATGGTATTTTTTCTGAGTAGTTGTTCTGGATTATCAGTGGCTACTGCAAGTTCAAGGTCTGGGTGGGATCGAGTGTAAACTTTTTTTGGAGCCATATTTTAATCTTTATATATATATTTTTAGTTTTAGTTTTATGAATACGAAACTATTATGTACAAGATTTAACAACCTCTAAACATCGTTTTTTTTTTAGATTTATAATTTGTTTAGAAACAAAGCTTTCTTTTAAGAAAAGAAAATGTGGGGTTGAAAAGTTCGTTCCCTAGTGGAGTCACCACTATGTTGTCACTCTGTAAATTCCCAGAGGTTGTCAGGAAATAAAGAATTTACCAGATGTAACTTTATCCAACCACTTCGAAACTGGAATCTAGCCCTACCAGCTTCAGAGAGGGATCTCTCTATATGATTTAGATATGTTTTAATTTCAATATATTAAGCTAGTTGAATAAAATAGGATTGACGGGTTTGTTGTTGTTTTTGTAAAGTTGGCTGAAAATAATTTTACCCATCCATTGGGCTATGGGGTCTGTGTTATGAGAATATAAATATAAACAACAATGAAATATTCTTTTCATAGGGCGAGATAGTGTGTTCGTTGGATTCTATAACAGTAAAATGATGAATAGCAGAAAAGACGAGAATATCAATTAAAGCAAAGAAGCATTTAATAATTTCTTCACTGTAATCTTAGAAGGTAAACATTAAGATCTTTTCAAAGCCAGAAATAGGGTATACAAAGATAAATCCTGCAACATACGCTACTTTTAAAATATTAGATTAGAAAACAATATGATAACTGAGAAAGAAAAACATTTAACATAGTAAGGAAAACATCACCAATGAATCACATGCAAGAATCCTATGAAATATCTCTTTTTGTATTACTGGAAGATCTCTTGATAACAATTACAGTCTTTATGGCTCCCTGGGCATAAAGATCAACCCTCGGTACTTCAAATTTTGAAGTATTTATAATCAAAATTACAAACGATCCTGTCATTAAATATCAGGACATGGCAAATCTAATTTAGCTAACTAATTTAACAAGCTACAAAAATCTAGGAAACTGTTTGATGACGTGTTGAAACTATATGCTGATTTCTAGGGTAAGCAATTGGTGAGACCTTTGCATGAACTCATCTGACTGGATAGATGACTAGGCTCTGACACCTCATCTCCTACTTGATCAAATTGCAAAGCTCTTCCCATCGAAGGTGACTAGGAACTACGACTTTGAGTAGTCTTCGGTATACTTCATCCATCTCTGTGTACTTGGAAAAAGTTTGCTTGCTGATGAAGATGTACCGAATCTCGTGCTGTATGCTGATGTCCAACTGTAAAGCATCTAGGAATGTCTTTCCTGTGATACTGCCTTGGATACCTAAGAATTTTGAGCTATATTTAGCCATAGTAGCTAATTTATTTTTATAATTGGGCAGTGTCATCAATTTGTCGTTTATAACTCTCAAACTAGGAAGGCCCTTCTTCTGTAGAAATTTGATCTTGCTGAAAAATCTTTGCACTCCTATGTCCATAGTTTGTACCTTTTCCTCCAACTGTAGCATCATTCCTCTCTTAGTTAGGACCCTCTTGACCTCAAGGATGGTCTATGTTCTATCTTCAATTTTCAAATATTCCAGCTCTTCTCTGGTTTTGGAATTCAGGAATTTGAGGATCTCGATAGCTTTTGTGGGCATCTCTCCCAATTCTGCTCTTATCTTCCTGATAGCCTGCTTACTTCTTTGTTCCAGCTCATTTTTCTCAAACATAATTTGTATCATCAGCCATATTTCATTCATGGACTTGGTGATGTCTTTCCAAACACTTTCTTTGACCTCAACAAGTGTTTTACCTGCCACTGTTTGCTTCTGAAGCTATTGCAATTCCTTCTTGAGCCTTTCTGACTTTGTTTCTCCTTGGAGTAGCTGGTTTGGAAGGAATATTTGAGTTCCTGAAGGTTCTCAATCTCCTTTTTAAGTCTGTTGGTCTCATTTTCTTGCAAATTCATTTCTTCCATGGATTTTGCCAATTCTACTGTCTTTGTTAGAGCTGTCAGTGAAGTTGTTGTAGGAATTCCTGCTATTGATACTGCACTTACTCCTGTGAGTGGAACTGCACTCAGTGGAATGACCTCCATGGTATTTGATTGTTTCTTTTCTTTCATTAGCTTCTCCAATTCTGATTCCATTTCCTTCAACTACACATTCTTCTCCATGATCAGCTTGAGCATGTCATCCTTTTCTCCTTCTGTCTCGGCTATATCTTTTGCCTGTGAGTCTTCGGTTGGTGGAAGATTCAACTGTTTCCTTAGAGATGCTATATCGGAATTTTTATTTTTGAGTATTTCCTTGACTTCTTTCACATTCGAGGGATCATATCTGATCTTGAGGACCAATTCTTCCAACGTCTTAATCCTGTTATCCTTGGCAAAGGATGATATCTTTTCTAACTTTAGCTGCATCTGGACATTGTTAAGAGATACCTATAGCTTGGAGGTAGCAGTAGAAGCATTTGCCAATGTGGAGAAAACCATTTCTCCAGTTTGCCTGTACAGATCCATTTGATCTGCTAGATGCACATCTTTAATCTGAAATTCAAATGTCACCCTTTTTTAATCAGTGATTACTTTTGGGTCTAGTACCTGTTCTTGTAGAAATGCCATATGCATTCTTCCCTTCTTAGTGTTGAATGCAGACAACGGTCTATGTTGCACATTTGATGTTTTCTTCTAGAACTGAGCATATGTGTTGCTGGTCAGCATCTAATTTTTCTTTTTGATCAGATCATACTTCTCAAAAATACTCATTTTTGGTCCTATTTTGCTTGGCTGGTTGACTGGTGGAGTATCTGCAAGATTCTTGGGCAACACAGTAGTCATAATTTGTTTATTGCTTGTACTAAGGAGAGATCGATCAACCTCCATAATTGTAGTGGATTGAATTCCTTTTTCACCAACCGTGTCAGCTGCGTGACTGGTTTTTGGCCTCTTAGTGTGTAATTGGAACTCTTCAGATGATACTTCAGTGATGGAAGGTGAAGTGTCCTTCCTGGTCCTTTTGTCCTTGGGAACCTGTGGTGTAGTCATATGAGAGACAACGAACAAAAGGTCTTGCTGTTCCGTCTCAACCAGAGTGCTTGGCTCCCATTCTGTTTGGTTGGCATACTTCTCTATCTGAGGCCTGGATGTATGACCATAAGGGATATTCTTGTTTTTAACTCTCATCTCTGAAATTATCCCACATGGGTCATAATGCCATATAAAACTACTCCAAAACTTCATCTCTTTCAGAAATCTATCTACTTATTCTCTGGTGCCTTGACTATTTCATATGAAAGACCCAATTTGACCTTTAATTCTAAGTTGCTGCTTCTTTTTTAGAGACACAAAATGTATGTCATCTAATTTTATCATCTGCCTTATGTATTCCAGGGCAAAAATCCTCATGGGTAAATACCTGGGCACCTTATATGGGGCCAACTCGCACCCATAAACTTTGATCTTAGTGTGGTTTTGGTACAGATACCAATCACTGGTCTTTGTAAGGTCCAAGAGATGTAGAATCCTTTGAATTTCCTCATTAATTCTAGGTTCGGGTCTGTCGCTGAGCATACTCACCACTGGGTGGTAGAACTGCTCAATGAACTGCTTGAAATTGAATTCTATAGAGTTATGTTTGAGCAGCGAGGTCCACATTGTCACTGCCTATGGCCTCCCATCCTTGTCCATCTTCTGCATTGAAAAGGAAAATTTATCCGCTTGAAAGAAAACAAACAGGTAAGCCAATATTGAAGAATACCGGAACATGCCTTCTGTGGCGAATTTAATGAATTGTTCATGAATGATTTCTACCAGGAATGTTCTGTAGTTGAACTAAGTGGTGGGTCTCTCATCGGTTGATAAAATAGACAAAAATCCCAAGATGGGTTCATCCACCCATTGATCCGAAAAATATCCAAGAAAGGCACATAGTGACGAGATGACCTGGTTTCCCTTTACTGATAATAGGGAGGAAGGATAAGGGGGGTTTGTAGTGGGGAGTTGAGCATATTATGGGAGAAAGAGCTCAAAAAGATGAGCTCTTTGGGGGAATGACAGTTTCAGGTAGAGTTCTGTGATGATTTAAAGGTTGAAAGGTGAGGCAGATTCGGCTCTGGGTATCTGCATCATATGGTCAATGGTCTCTGGTGTGATGAGGAATAGAATTTCCGCTGACGAAGACATTATGGCTCTTTGTTCTGGGATGTAATGGGATTGGAATTTGAGGGCGAATTCAAGAAAATGATGAATCTGGGGGAAAAGACCACAGTGAAGGGAATTGTAACAGAGGAGCAAAGGGAAAGGACTGACAAAGTTATGGGACATGACCTTTAGGGAAAGGGGTGGAAAATGATGTCATGGGGTGATGGGGCAGGTCGGACAGTAATAAGCGGAGGGATTCGAACCAGTAAATTTCTGCCACGTAGAGATAAAGGGCCCACCAGAAAATAATCCATTCTGGAGCCCCCCCCCACTCCGTTAAAAACAGATCGATAGGGGGGGTCTGAAAAACACCATTGGCTGTTGATCAGCACGCCTGTTCCTGGGCCGTAGATCTATGCACGAAATATAACCAACATTATGGACCCCCCCTCCCATTAAAGGAAGAATGGTCAGGGGGGTCCGGAATCCATTCTCAACCATTGATGAAAGCACTTGCGCCTCAGTCATTAAGATATATGTCTTCGTTATCTCCGATTTTGGACCCCCCCCACCCCCCTGCCATTAAAGGTAGAACAGTCGGGGGGGTCTAGAAAGACTTGTCAACTATTGATCTGAGCACTCGCTCTCCAGCCTTTCATCTATGTCTGGTCTTTATTCCGTGGGCATGCAATCATATTTGCTCGAAAACTTAGGATAAGTGCATTTTTGTGGATTTTTCCCAATCTTTTCTTTGTTTTAATCACCATGGGGTTAGACATCAAATATTTAAACCTCTAAAATATAGTTCAACTTCGATCATCATGCTTGTTTTATTGGGATTAAGCAAACTAGCCTAAGATCTAACCTAACTACCTATGACAATTAGCCCAGATTAAACTGTTGGACTAAGGAATTACTCTACCTTGGGGTTATTTGACCAAGATTAGGCAGCTTAGTCAAATTTATTCACTAGCTAACCTAAATCACTTGGCTAAGATTAAAGAATTTAGCCAAGCTTATTCACTACTTCTATTAACATCAATTTAAAAGGAGTTGGCCATGCTTGAACTGTATGGGCCAAATCATTGTTATTGCTTGGGGCTTTATTGAATTTCTTTTTATGCCCTCTTTATTCTTTTCTTTCTTTTCTTTTTCTTTTCTTTTCTTTTTCTTTTTCTTTTTCTTCTTTTTGCAGAATGAAAAATCATTTGACAAATAGAAACACTAAAGAGATAACATTTCAGTCACCAGTTAATCTTATAAATTATAGGGTTATAACAGAACCAAACAAAAATTTCCACGTGGCGTTAACATCTAAAAGTTTGTTCAACAGTCCACCCAAGATGTTTCTTGAAAAGGGTGACTCCTTTCATATTCACACCAACTGATAAATAGTTCTTCACAAGTGTTGGCCCACAGAAATATGTGTTGTTCCATTGGAGCCGCATATATCCCTCTAATGTCTTTTGCATGCACCCAGTACTTTGGTAGACTAAAGTTCAATTGCTAAAGCATGGTTCAGGATCTGATTGGATGTTCTGCAAATTGTTGTAATTTCCCTGGCCTTGCACCGGTTATCTTTGTGAATTCTTCGGTCCAAAGTGAGTCATGTTCGGTATATAACTGGAACATGTCGCTCAAGTTGATAAATTCATAGGGGGTGTCAAACTCGGGGAGCTCGACATCCTTCATTGCTCTGATGATTTAGTTTCAGTGTTTATTTTACTTCTTTGGTGAGCTCATAGGATGAACTTTGTTCGGTAGTTGGGAGGATTTTTCATGCAATCAATGTAGAGGTAGTTTAGTGATTAAGATACCTATGATAAGACATAAATAAATCAAAAATATTAATGCATACCTACATAGCTCTCTATTCCCAGTCGTTTTAATACTTACGTGATCCTAGATGCTCCTTTGAATGACCTGTGATGACCTAGCCGAAGCCGTCTCTTCTCTTTAGTTTAAATGAATTACGTCAGTGTGTCATAGGGTGGAAAATCAAGTACGATAGACATGAGCGTATAAACTGTCATAGTAACCACTTGACATTTGGGGTCTAAAGGAGGCATCAGAGACGGGTGTGCGCATGTGTGCTCCCAAAAGGTTGGATATCGTAAAGGGGAAGTCGTTAAATGCCTCCAAAATCCGTATCACCAAGCATGCCAAACATCATTCGTCAATAACGGAGGTTCAAAAGTTCAAAAATATTGGAAGGATCGTGCTGCACGTTCCATGCAACTCTGATTCAACAACGTTTACATGTTTTGGATTGTATCCGTTGGGCAGTTGTGGCATGGAAAGTTTCCAAAACATCATGTCGTGAGGCATGGGTGTTTTATTGGCACGCTCTATTTCTCTCCTTCATTTCTCTATAAATTATAGGATATCTATGGGGAATGCATATGCCGAGCTTAAATCCTCTGGAATTCTAGTCTGGTGTGTTTATCTTGGTGAAGTCCTGCATAATAGTCTTTATCACCTATAGACACCCAGGTCCCTACGACATTGCATCATGGGGTCTCATTCAAACATGGGTCAGGGTCTGAGAGGCAGCTAGAGCACCAGCTCTGAGCCCTAGTGTGCCTGGGACTCTTTCTTATTGGTTTCCTGAGTACTTGAAGCTCGAACAAGAGGTACAACCATTTGATTGGAGACAACATTAGTGTCTCCAGTGGCGTTTGGGGTGGAAAAACGTATGTCTAAAAGAGCCATGCTGGGAAACATACATTCTCTGGAGCCGAAACCACAGAGAAGAGGAAGGCCTAGAAAAGATATGGAAAAAGGAGAGAAGGACCACCTCTAAGCCGGGATGAGTGCACATCCACTCCTTGAGTAGCCTGCGATGCTTACCAATTGGTCAGAGCTGGTTGGGACTACTGGTAGAGGAGGTGGGAGATGAAAGGGAAGGGAAAAAGTGTCTAGAACTTCCGTTGAAATTCCTGCTCAGCAGTTAGAGCAGGCTCAAATTGCAATAGCCAAACTCTACCAAGAAAATAGAGAGTTGCAACGTTAGTTGGCGACAAAAGACTAGGATACACCGCCATTGCAGGGTCATGCAGGAAGCACGGTTTGGCTACAGAGACGACTTTGGGAAGAGCAATATACAATTGTGCAATTGCGCAAGGCACAACGGATGGCGGGAGAAAAGAACAAAGTGCAAGGCGTGAGTAGTAACCTGGGGAAGAGTTCGTGTGTAGGGGATGAATAATGGGCAATTTTGTGCCTTGTACTTTCCTAAGTGACTCTTGATCAATTTTTATTTTTCTCTTTTGTTGTAAAGATATTTGTGGTATCACTGCCACCAGGCCGGTTGGTCGTGGTGTCAGTGTGGCTTATTGTATGTAATCCAAACTCGGCAAGAACCTTTAGTGCTAAATAATGATAGTGTTTTGAATGTACCACACTTTATTTTAAATACAAAAATTAACCATGTTCTCTTATCTGCGTCTTTTTCACATAATTTATTAGATTCTTGTGATCATCATTTTTACACTATGAGTTGTTAATACTTTCCCTTGTAAAATTTTAGATGTTGATTGATGCTTCCATGGTGTTACCAACCTTGGATCATTAGAAAAATTTAATCATAAAAACAAAAGGTATTCGACTAGTGGGTAAGGGTCAAATTCGGGATCTCACTTGCGTCAAAAGCACTAAGAAAAGATTAGTCGCCAAGACTACAGATATCGGGTGGTATTGGGGTTATTTTTACAACAAGAAATTAATCATTTTTCAATCTCCAATGCCGAACTTGTTTTAGGGGTTCGGCGGTCGATAATGTCACTCTTCTTTATGCGCAGTGCTTATTGTTACACCTTTCCACCGAAGTTGATGGATCGGTCTTTGGCAAGATCCTTCCCGAGGCCTATTCGTAGAAAAGAAACACTTTCATCAGTCGATGCTGATGAAGGTCGACACTCAGCTATTTTGACTTCTCAGACAATTTTCATCACCTTTAACTTTTATCGATGTTGAACTTTTGAAGCAAGTTGGGGAAAATTCAAGGTCGTTGATTCCTTGAGTAGTTTTTAAGTCTCTTTTAGAGTTAAGATAATTCATTGTCATATGTTCAAGTGATATTTAATCAATTCAAACATGAAACACATAAGATAAGCGAAAGTATCGGTTTCATACTGAAGCGAAAACATTCAAAATGTAAAATATCGGGTGGTACCCAAAAGGAAATGGTCACAGACCTTTTAGGGCGTGTTGAATGCTCAACACATTCCTCTGTAACAATTGGTGAATCATCATTATCAATATTGTCTTTCCACATTTTTATGTATGATGTTATTCCTTCCTTTAGTTCTTTTAAATAGACATCATTCTCTTTGAGACCTAAGAAATATGGCTTCCCTATGGGAAATTTGGGTCGACCTTCCTCATCTATATTCCACAACTCAACTGGTTTTGACCAATCAATATATCTAATGGATTCTTTGTAACTTAGTAGTATAACATCATTGAGTACAAGAAATTGGAAGTATTAGACATTAAGATGTCCAATTAGTGCATTTTCCCCCTCCTTGATGTATCCATTAAAGAAAATTTTGAAGTCATACACCTTGTCAATCAATGTAGGCGGAAGCACTCATTTTTCTTCCATCATGCAGTATGTATCCATGATTTCATGTAAAGAATATATGTCTTTAATTTTCAAGTTGGAAGACATCTTCCATAGGTTCCATATATGTCTTCATGAGCGTGTCCCACAAGAAATAACCCAACCTAAATAGTGATTAAGACACCAAGTGCAATTAAAAGTGATAGAAACATGAAAATATATCCATTCTTATGATCACTTGTTGCATTGTACAATTGTAACAACAAATGTGGAGGAAGAGGTTTAAAATAAATATTCTAATTTTTTGATCTTCCATGAGATAGAAAATTCTCCTTGTACACTCTACACTTTTGAGTAAATACAATTGTCTAGTAATTCATTTGAGAGTTGGTTTCTAGAACTTCCAATCTCATAAAGAAAATCACCATACATATCAAGGTGTGGGTATTCAAGGTCCCTCAAGAACTTTGTAAGGGATGTAATGTTAAGTTGTGATCCCATATGTACAAATGATAGGGAGAAATGACCAAAACCTCATGTCTTGTGCCCATGTGTTAGCATACCTGTCAATGACAAACCCAAGTTTGTTCCTACAACAGATTTTGATTTGACACCTAGACTTGGGATTGAAGTCTTTGTTTTGTCCATTTTATCATGGATAATGCTCAAATACTCCTTTGGAAAATGCTCTGACATAATTATGTGGGAACAGTAGCAATATCTTCCACACATAACATTCTTGTTATGTTTGTTCAATCCACCTCATGCATTTTCTTCCAACTCTTTTGTAGTTGTTGAATTTATCTATGCTTTCAACACAATACATTCACTACATGTACTGAAGTTGGTATTCTTTGAGAATGTCACATCTCGAAAATGAGCATTCCAGATCTTTCTCATTGTTGGTTGTGATATTGATGGGTAATTGAGGTTTTGAAGAGCCTCATTGATATCATGTAACAAAGAACTTTGTTTGTAAGTATAAGGAAACAATCTTAAAGGAGCATAACTTCCATATTCTTCAACTTGGCGTGTTTGGTTTGGTGAATAATCTGAATTATCCATTACAATTCTATGTAATATTTCTATGGTTTCCATGGTATGTGAACATGCTTTGCATGTGTTGGTGTTACAATGAATGGCTTCGATGTATCCATGCTGGAAATAATGTTGGTAGTTATAGAAGATGCTTTGAGGAATCTTATGTATCTTGTCCCATGCTTTCTTGTAAATAATATTTCCATTAAATCTCATGTGCTTTACTTTTCTAACAATAGGATATAGGCCATGGCCATGTGTTTTTGACATGACTACGTTTGAAAGGAGTGAATTCAAGACAAATTCTCTAATATCATTTTTATTTATGTGTTCAATACCCCTTCTATAAACTGAAATGGCCTTCCCATCCACATGTTGAAGACAATCTTGTTTACAAAATTCATTTGCTACCAAAAGTTAGATTTCTTTCTCTTCATCTATCTTTGTTTGACATTTTGCAACTTTTTTTGTAGCCATAACTCGTTTAATTCTTTTATATGACATCATTACATGCATATAATTTGAGTCTAGATCTTTTTCATTATGAATATCCCCATCCCATTTGTTTAATGTAATTATGTCCTCTATCACATCCCATATCACCATTTCCTCGGGTGACTCCTTGAATTTTTCCTTGACCCTTAACATATCACCTTTGTTGTCCACCAACTTATTTATTGGTCATATAACCAAACAATGTATAGACCTATTCCCAATCCTACATATTTCACAATTTCCATGTATCTCTTCCACGCAAACACCAAAGTCCATTTCACGTAATGTTTCACCCTCAACCTGTTGGATTAATGAGAGGGGGGCTGAATCAATAATAGCATAATTATAATCCTTTTTCTCCAAATAATACAAGTTGTATATCAATTATAATTATTATCCAATAACGAGCAATAAGAAATGAACAATCACACACATACACAATACACCAGTGTTTTACGTGGAAACCCAAATCGGGAGAAAACCACAAAATGTTTTTTCTTATATGTATTGAAGAATTACATTCATTGGAATCACCAAATTCCTTTGTTTTCCACCTACAACTGAAAGGAGGCTCCAACCTCCTAGTTTCTTAGGCTACAACCTAAGGGAAGCTCCAACTCCCCAATTCGCTGGCTAGAACCAAAAGGAGCATACAACCCCCTATGTTCTCCAGCTACAACTAGAAGGTGGCTATAACCACCTGTCCTTTCCCCGTCCAACCGCTCTGAAGTAGAAGCAGAATGATGGAACCACTGTCACACTATCACTATGAGATATACCGTTGTAAACCTATACCAATAAACCTGAACCATGCATCAACCTGTACCTCAACCTGTAATCAATCTGTACCATAAACAAGTGCATCAACCATGCAACAACCTGTACCAATCATGTGTCAATTACTCATCAACTATGACTCATCAATATGTACCAACATCATCAACTATACATCTCATGTATGTTCCAACTCATCAACTACTTGTCTCAACCATGTACCCAACTTGTACCTCAACTAAAATCCCTCATCAATTTCATCATCAAAATGTGATTTTTAACTCTGTAATAGACCTGGTGTATATGATCACATACCTGCAAACCTTCCTTAACTTTAAACAACAAGAGACTAGTGTTTTCATCAAACTTTTCTTTAGTCTCACATGACTAGTTTTGGATTAGTCAACAACCCTAACTTGAAATAATCATAACTTTGTTCCTGTATTGAATAAAGATCTAAAAATTATATACAATGTTCTTTAGTGTGTTTTATGCAATTCATCCAAGTTTCACTACTTGGAACCTCTTAGAAAAGGATTTATAGAAAAAATGGCATACCTTGATGAATTATGTCTTATTCTAGAGAGCGACCTTGTAGAGCGTTCCCCGCACAAAATATTTATTGAATAGATCTGAAACTATTACAAATCATGATAAATACTGTACTCTAACCAACCCATTTTGTCTCACTAAATTTGGATATTTTATGAATAAGCTATGATGTTTTTACCTGAAACACCTGTTTTTGACTAGTTTCAGGACTAGCCACAAACCCTATTTTCCATGGAGTGTAACTCCAAAAATACAATGACCCACAAGATGAATGTTTTACCACAGATAATTGGGTATTTTTCCTCAATGACATAGCAATTTCATGGTCTGAATAATTCTAGAAAAAAATTTATTGCAAAAATGGTGAGATGACTTGTAAATAACATACCTTAGGAAGCATCATCAAAAAAAATTATCCTTCCTTGAATTTCGGTCTTCTTTTCTTCACCTTCCCTTAGAAATTTGGCTTATATATCCTTTGGTTACCTTATACTCCTATAGCTATTCAATATTCTCAAGTGTGTCTCAAATGAGAGAGCTTTGCCTCTTATTTATACTCTCCAAGTAGCTTCCTTAAAAACATATCTAGGTCACTTTGCCCACTTTCCTTATTTTAGGGTTAATCCACTTCTAATTTCTCCATTAAATTTATTATTTAAATAATTTACTTTGTATTCACTTTGACTTATAGTACACTCATCACTTCACTTTATTATTTACCTTTTAAAATCTATTAAACCACTTTGACTACTTTGACCTTTTGGGGCTTTTAGATGACATATGAGGGTCCTCCAACTTCGTAAGGCCATAATGCTCAAACCGTGAGAAGTTATGTGATGTTCCACATGCCACCAGAACTGGAATGACATGTAATATCCATATATTATAGTATTACCTGAAAATATATCAAAACTCATACCATTATCCATCAAGCAAATGTGGGGCCCTTACCCAAACCTGGGTTCTCCAACTTCTCATGGCCATAACTCTCTAACTGTGAGGAGTTATGTGGTGTTCCACATACCACCAGAAATTACATGACAAGAAATATCAATATAGGATAGTTTTAATGAATAATTCACTGACCTTCATATCATTATTCCACAAATTTGCATGGGTTCTCTAACCATACTTCTAGGATAACTCAATCCGCAAAGCGTCTTCCCATGAGGGATTTCACCATAAGGGGACTACTTTGGAGTTCATCCATATGTAATTCTTATAAACCATGACAAGAAAATAATGATTTATCTTTACATCAAACAAACTTGGGTCCATTACCCAAACCTTTGTGCTATTGGGCTTCCTTCAAGGGTTGACATCAATGACAACTAACCTTAATCAACAATATCCCCCTTTTGCATTGATGGCAACACTCTGATGCAATACTTAAATCATATCGCTCATGCTCCCACTGGAACCATTCCTCTGTCTCATGCTCCCCTTGGAACTATGCCTCTATCCTCTACATCTGATAAATCTCTCCCCCTTTGCCATCAATGACAAAGGTATCTTTCCATTTGGCGCTACTCCCCCTGACTGAATTGTCCTCTTATGGTTCTTCCTCGTGTACATATAAGACATATAAGATAAGAATTCAAAACACATTCATTTTGGAGTAGAAATAACTCCAAGTCTATGGCGAAGATATTCAAAGGCTACCTGTGGAAGCGGTTTTGTAAATATGTCTACCACTTGTTCTTTTGTGCCCACATACTCAACTCTGATGTTCTTTTCTGTAACCTGCTCTCGTAGAAAGTGATACTTGATTGGAATGTGCTTCGTCTTGGAGTGCATCACCGGGTTCTTTGAGATACTGATGACGCTTGTATTATCACAATATATTGGAATGGTCTTATCATACTGAACCTGTATATATGTCAGAGTTTGTTTCATCAAAAGAACCTGTGTACAACATGATGTTGTTGCAATATACTTTTCCTCGGCTGTAGATAAGGATATTGATGATTGTTTCTTTCTTAGCCATGATACTAAACACTCACCCAAGTAGAATGCTGCTCCATTGGTGCTTTGTTAGTCATCAATACAACCTTCCCAATCTGCATCTATACAGGAAACAAGTGATAGATACTTTCCTTTTAGATACCATAATCCAAAATCTTTTGTTCCTTTGAGATATCTTAAAATCCTCTTTACTGCTAATACATGTGATTCCTTTGGTGCTTCTTGAAATCATGCCACTTGTCCGACTACTTGAATTACATTTGGTTTGGATGTTGTCATATATAGTAGGTTGTCAATCATTGACCTGTATTGCCTCTGATCTGTAGACTTCAAATCATCATGTTTTCTCAACTTGCAACTGGCTTGCATGGGAGTGATAACTAGTTTGCAATCTTCCATTCCAAACCTCTTTAGCATTTCTCTAATTTAATTCATTTGAGAAATAAAATTCCTTGGTTTCTTTGACGTATCTAAAGTCCCACAAAGAAGGATAGTTCTCCAAGTAATGACATTTCAAATTCATTCTACATATCCTTTGAAAATTTCTAGCTTAAACTGTCATCATCACTACCAAAAATAATATCATTAACATAAACTTCAATTAATAAAATATTACCTTGAATTACCTTGATGTAGAGGTTGATGTCTGCACTTCCCTTTCTAAACCACGCTTTTTGTAGATATTTATCCAGTCTAGAGTACCATGCTCTAGGATCCTGTTTTAGACAATACAAGGCCTTCTTTAATTTGCACACATAATATACATTCTCTGACAACTGAAATCCTTTTGGTTGTTCAATGTAGACTTCTTCTTCAAGTTCCCCATTTAGAAATTTTGATTTTACATCCATTTGATACATTTTAATATTTTTGGAGCATGCATAAGCTAAAAACAAATGGATTGCTTCCATTCTGGAAACTGAGGCAAATGTCTCTTCAAAGTCGATTCCTTCAACTTGTGCATATCCTTTACGTACCAGTCTAGCTTTGTTCCTTGTAACTTGTCCATATTCATTCAATTTATTCCTGAAGACCCACTTTGTGTCGATCACATTCTTATTCTTTGGTCTTGGAACCAGTTCCCAAGTGTCATTTTTCTCTATTTGATCCAATTCTTCATCCATGGCC
>SNQJ01S0003177.1:28935-45707 GCA_010110895.2 Picea sitchensis
GGGGAAAGACTCACAACACGCCCGCATTCGCAAGAATGGTATTACAAGTTTAAACCAGACTTTATTTCGGGAATTTGGCCGACTTGGGGTTTAAAATAATCACTTCTCCATTTCTCTGAAACCCAAAAGCCCGAAATCAGGGTTCCAGCGTACACACAAAAGGAGATGGATTAAGGTTCCGTCTTATGTGCAAAACGCCGATGGGTAGAAATCCAGACCTATTTTCATTTTTGGGATTTTGACCGTCAGAAGAATGAGCCTCTCCTCTTTTCCCCCGAGAACCCGAAAATCGAAACTTCAGTCCAATACACGAGTCACTAAAGCCAAGCACAAGCGCCCAGCCGTTTCACTAACGGGGGACCGCCATGTTATAGAACTGGGGCAAGGATGGAATCACACGCGCAAGGGTATTAAGGAAAATCTTGGAGCGAATACTGAGCAACCATTCGATACAGGTCATTATGTATTGCTTTATACCAATATCTACGATATGTGCACACAGAAACAGCCATGACAGATACAAAGATGCTTTTGTTGAGCATATCGAGTCATTGGCATTGCCTGTATTATGGAAAAAACATGACGAGTTTATCAATGCAAGATAAGGGACTGAAGACTACCGTAAGAATGCAGTGAGTTCACTAATTGATCGCGAACTTGAAGGAGAAAAATAGAGCATGCTCTACTGGAAAATGTTTTAGGCACCTTTGTTAATATTGGGATGGGTGACATGGGGCTGCTATGATAGTGACTTTGAATCAGCCATGTTGGAAAACACCGCTGCATACTACTCTCGGAAGGCTGCTTCATGGATTCTGGAAGATTCAAGTCCAGATTATATGCCAAAGGCTGAAGAATGTTTGGAGCGATGAGACTCTGCATTAAAATCCAATCATACAAAGGGACCATCTATATGCCACTTGTCAAAGTTACTGGTATCAGTTTAAAGAGCTGGCAGAGCATCTAACAGTTGCAGAATTCCAGGAAGGCAAACCATTTCCATATTTCTCGAAACAAAAGAGATTTCTTTTAGATTATTTCTTTTAAAGACTGAGTAATGTAACAGATTAAGGGAGGATATTAGTTAAATAATCGTTTGAGGAGCTCAGAACAGGGGGAAGCAAACACAGGGGTAGTACTCCTGGGCTGTAGATTTCATTTTCAGTTTTATAAAAGATTACAGAGGCATGTTTTATCCATATCAGAGATTCTCATGATTTTGTTTGCAGAGAATGTCTTATTGCTTCGTTTTCACATCATTTTGCTTGGTTTTATTTTCATTTTCTTCCCAATTTATAACTATGTTTGTAATGGAATTCATTCATTTGTTAGATGCTCTATTTCAGGACAGGTTATAAGTTGCTTTTTGTAGAGATCTGAAGGTTCATAATTCATCCTTTGATATATGCTCTGTCCCAACCATCTATTTCCATTGATTTATGCTTGGAATTCACTCATCGCTAAGTGCTCCTCGTGTATTGATATGTTTCTTCTCTATTCTACTGCCATACCTTTTTAAATCCTTCTCTCTGCAGTCAGTTTCTATCTCACCTTTGTTCCATGGATTTCCATTGCCAAACACTCATTTTATTGGCTTGATCATTTGACTCCATGCCCAATGGACTATCTTCCCGGTCCAACCCCAAATCGTAAAAACCCAAAACTTTATGTTACCCACAGATCTACCCATTGTTAGTCTTATTGAATATCTTATCGTGACATAGATTCGAGAATTCATCTCGGATTGGATGGGTCAGCTTCAAATCAAAGTGGTTCGAGGTGATCTCAGAATTTACTTGCATGCAACCCAAGTCAAGTTCTGAGTGATGACTTATTATTTCATTTAAAATGTGCTAAGGCTTGGCTCTATTACAGCCTAGAACCAACTCTTGCGACAACACATGTGTTGCAACAATAAACAAGAATATGTAATCATGGAACATACCTCAACCATATGCAATATGATAGACAAGACAAAACATCTCAAATCTGATTTTATTCATGAAATAAAAGAACTTGCTACAATGAAGATGTCGATCTAGAATGCTTAACAGATGGCTAAGAAGATAGACAATAGAAGCTAGGAGCTGCTACAAAATGATCCAATAGAAGATGTCACAAGCCTCCAGAGGCCAAGTATCTAATGAAGATCAATACAATATGATCTGGGTTGCATGAAGAGCCAAACCCCCAAGTTGGAAGATGCCACACCCTGCTGGAATGCTAAATCTCCTCAACAATTCGGCCCTACCACCAAAGGTGTCCAATCACCCCAAGAAATATGCCAAAGAGTAGACCGAGTGATGACAAGAACAACCCAGGTGCCCAAATCTCCAAGATCCCTCTCAAACCCTATGGATCTAAATCTCCTCCAAGAAATGGTGCACCCCCTGGATTCCTAGAACCCTAGATAACTTGGCCTCTCTCCTACATACCTCCAATAGCTCCACTAATCCACTAGAATGATAGATCGGGGAATGGAAATGAAAACCCAAGTTCTCAACTAGGAAAAATACTTGCTAGATCCTTAGATCTAGCTACCCTCCAAATAATGGTGTGCCCTCCCCTTGGGAAATCATCCCACTCTCAATACAGATAAACCCTCCACTGAAATGCCTCCAGAAACAAACAAGAATGGTTCTCAGACACCTATAAGGAAAACCCAATACCTAGAATTCCCAAAATCTCTTCTCCTCAGCTGGATCAAGCCTTCCTTCAATGAGTGGTGCGCCCCCCTTGCTAGAAACCCCTAATGGTGCACCCCTCTTCCTTCCTGTGCCTATGTCTAGTGTAGAACCCTGCTACACTGATGTAAAACTGAACTATAATGGTGTGGGAGATTATTGCATATCTGAGACCAAGGTTGAGATAAGCTAGGTGGAATATTTCACCACCGAATCATCCTCTAGGGTTTGTTAAGTCAAAACCCTCAAAACCCCCAATGCTGGGCTCACTAGCTAGAAGCCAAATATCAAAATATGATCATACATGAATGAATGAGTAGAGGCCCTTGCCTTTCCTTTATACTTTTTTCTCACCTTGTCCCTCCAAAGTGACCTTCATTTTATTAATATTTAATTAATTAATTAAATCACTTTAATTAATTAATTAACCTTTTTACCTCTGAAAAACACCTTATCTCTCCTTATGGCTTCCCTGGCCACTAAAAGTCACTTCTTGTCATCCTTTCCTGTAGTGTTTTTCCTCTCGATTCCAATCATATATTACACTAAGAGGTTCCTCCAAGTATAATGCCCAAAATGACCTCTTAAGTGCATTTAGTTAACTTATAGCCAAAAATACTCAAAACCATGGAAATCATCGGAATGCCACGGAACCAAAGTCAATCTATGCGAAATGGATCATAATGATGAAATAAGATGAGAAATACAATCTGGACCCCACAATGCCTCTCAATGATCCCTGTACTCGCTATACCATCCATCTGGTTGCTCTGGTCATCATAAACCTCTGCAATGTAATGATGTCCCAAAGTGGGGACATTATAGTGAGTGTATGAATTCACTACCCAAAGGTCTTCGATGGATTATCAGGAAAAGACAAGAATATTTCGATGATCAGGAAGAGAATTTCATTGATTTCGAACAAGGACTTGATTGGAATTTTTAGGATGGTCGAACATGAGGTCAAGAGAAAAAATACAGAAATGCCGACTCAGGTTGGGTGAAACTTCCCTTGGACAATAACACAATAGATGATCAGACTCAGGCATCATGACATTGACATAATTTCACGATGCAGGAGGCAACACAAACTCTTCATGTGTTTGTAAGAATAACCAAATGGATGAGGACACAAATCTATGTAGCAAGAACAACATCTTAAGGTCATATTAAATCCAAAAGCTTGATGAACAAATGGAAGGATGTGCTTTGTCCAAGGGTGACTCATTGTGCTGCCAAAAAAGAATGTATATTACCTGTCCTCTTTTTGGGTTTTTTTAATTTTTTTTTTTTCAATTTTTTAAAGGGCTTGAAAAAAAATAAAAGAGTTCTACGTTACAAAGGAAGAATGAGTGTCACAAGCATACTAGTTCCAAGTGCAAGGAACACAATAATTCTCAGAGAAAGGAGACATGTGCAGGAAAAGGACACTCCGGAAAATTCCTCCATGGTTCAAGGTGTCAAGACGCAGAGGAAAAGTGTTTCAAGGCTCGTGTATAAGGCATGCTTCAAAGGTTTAGTTGAGAGCAACATGGAGTCAACATTAGGCCAAATATGCACGGATGCAAATGAGATTAATAAGTCATGATGAAACCCCCTTCAATGTGATTTTTAATGAGCCGAGAGAAGGTAAGGTCGGTAATTGTTTCACGTTTAGAGAGCCTAAAAAAAATGTAAAAGAAGACTCCACTGGGGTACCTTTTTCGAAAATAGTTTTGTTGGTTCGAAAAAGGGGTAAACTAGCATCGAAAAGACGTCTCTTCAAAACCATTGTAACAAGTGTCACAAAGACAAGATCACTTGACACTCTTTTCAATTTTAAGGAGTTTGAAAAAAGCTTAACTATGGACTCACAACCTTTTTATGGATTTTGTCCCCTTAGCTCAAAAAAGTATAAAATTTACTTAGGAGAACTCTCCTAGCGAGACAAATCTCCCAAGGTGTACCTTTTTCCTCCATAATCTATAGGATGGAAAAAAAGGTAAACTCATGCCAATAGATGTTTTTATTGACCAATTTAACTAGTGTGAAAGAACAAGGTCACTCAACGATCTTTTCAATTTTAGGGAGTCTGAAAAGAGCTTAATTATGGACTCAGTGTGGGATGTTCTTCTAGACCAATTTAACAAGTATGAAAGAACAAGGTCACTCAACGATCTTTTCAATTTTAGGGAGTTTGAAAAGAGCTTAACTATGGACTTTGTGGGGGTTCCTTTTTCATAAATTTAGTCCCTTAGGCCCGAAAAAGGGTTCAACTTATACCTGAGAATAATCTTCTAGCAAACCGAAGATCCTAGAGTATACCTTTGCTCGTAAAATTGACCATCTAGACCGAAAAAGGGGTAAACTATTGTCAGACAGACGTGCCTTCAAGTTTTAGTTTGGCGAGCATGAAGGACAACAAGATCGATCAACAATATTTTCATGTTTAAAGAGTCTAAAAAGGGCTTAAAGAATACTCCAATATGTTACTTTTGTCAGTTATTCTGAACAAGATTGAAAAGCATAAATGTAGTATCGTCGGATCTTTCTTTCAATGTTTCAAAACAAGCTTGAAAGACAACAAATCATGCTCATTTTGGAAGTCTTTAGGGTGAGGCCAAAGGTGATGGTGCATAAAATGAATGAGGCTCAATATCGTAATCATGATAGGACTAAAAGTACTCTCGATCCTAAATTCATAGGAGACAGCATGGATGCCAAAAATGCAACCAGGATCAATCTAGGGAATCCATGTAAAGGTAATCTCTACCACCCAATTACGACACTTCTAAAGTAGCAATGATGGTTATGTGTCGCACTTCGGTGGGATTGATCCTATGGCAAAGAGGAAAAGACAACGAGATGCAGAAAGTGGAGGTGGAATCCTAACTTATATGCAAAAAGTTGGAAAAAATAACTTTTACCAAAGGACCTTTAAAAGTGACCTATATCCCAAAAAGTTACCAAACCAAAAGGCGAAGTGCATCGTAACGTCCAATAAGAAACTCAAGAACTGAATTAAATTATTTTCAAGCCATAAAAGATGACAAAAGGGTTCAAAAAAGTGGCAAAAGGGCCAAAAAAGTCTATAAATAGAAGATGACAACTCATTTTCACCATTGCAATTTGAAAATTAACCAAGAGGTAAAAAATAATCCTTTGCTAAAGAATTTTATTACAGGAGTTTTAGAGGATGAAACGAACTTTTTCTCGAACCAAGTAACTATAAAATTGTCCCTCTTGCATTTCAATAGTTCAATTATGCATATTTTTTAGTTTTTGAGGGGGCACACCCTCCTAAAAAAGGGCGGCCCTATGTGTACGCGGGATTTCAAACGACATCCCATGTACATCCATGGGTAGAAAACAGTCTGCCCACAGATGTACGTGATTGTGTCAAAAACATCCCGCGTACACACTCAAAAGAATTGAAAAATAAAAATGTGCAAGAGTTAATTGCCTCTTGAACTTGTCATGTAACAGGATGTATGTCCACTTGAGGGAGAGGGAACATGAGGAGATTGATATCTTGGTCGATGAGGACCCTACTGCTATTTCCGCATTGAAACAATATGGGTTATGGAATTTCTACTGGTGTCCGTTCATGAGGGCACAACCTAGGCTATTGAATGCCCTGGTGGATTATTGGCACCCTGACGCAAAGGCATTTATGCTTGAGGGGCAGTTGTTGAATCCAACGATTGAGGATATATATTTATTAACTAGACTCTCGAGGAGAGGGGATCCAGTCAACCTGTGTACATTTCCCCTTGGGCCCTTCAACATCGCCGAACACATCGAAATGCATTGCGAGGATGGAACTGAGAAAGTAGGTTCTCAGGTGACCATCCACAAGATCACCAACCTATCACTAAGGTGATCATTTTGATTATTAGGCAGATCACTGGATCTGCAGCCTTACACCAAGCCTCCCTGGTGCACATGTATTGTGTGATGTAGTTCTTAGACACATGAATATTTGACTGGAGCACGACCATGCTTGACTGCATGAAGAGGCAACTCACAGAGTGTCAAAAACATAGTAACAAGAACTTCGGGTTCGATACCATTTTGTGCTCATTATTCTTTGAGAGGGTACCCAACCTGAGTCTACGAGAGACAGTATGGGGGCATGTGGCCTCCTTCCTAGAAGTGTGTAGGTGGGAAGCATTGTTTCCACGACAGGGGGGAGGAAGGACCATAGAGGCCTTCGATGATAAATTCTTCGACTAGTGGGAATGATAGATTCAGGTGATAGAGGACTAACCCTATGCTGGAATCAAGTTTTCCAGGGATCTAGACATGCCCATACCTCCTAGAGAGGAGTGAGGAGAGATAAGTATGTGTTTTTTTTAAGTTATTTAATTTTTATTTTCTTCTTTATATATATCATTTTTATGTGTATCAGAGTATCTGACAACTATGTATTTGTTATGTATAGACATGCGACCAGTGCATCCGACAGAATTCTCAAGGACCAGGTGACATCCTCGACCAGACATAGTACCAACAATAGCCGGCGTACCAACATCCACATGAAGAAATCCATCCGCAGAGGCTGAGAGAGTATTGAGACGAGTGGATCGGAACCTCATCACTCTCACTCATGTAGTACCCATGGCCTATATCTAGGATCTCCCGCCATCTATGCAACATCACGTAGTTGGGGTGCCACGGACATGGCTCCATCTCTTCCAGCATTTGGAAAACATTGTTGTTCACTATAGCAGGGCCAATAGGCCCCGATCTTAGATAGGATGGACTCTTTATGTACTGAGGGCACTCTTTTTGTATATATTTTTAGGGAATAAGCCCCATGATGTATACCGGATATATATTTTTGAGGCGTTCATGCCCACCTATGTACTTTGAGACTTTTGATATATATATATACATATTGATGTCTTATGGATCACATTTCTTTACAAAAGTATGTACATGTGTATGTGTGTGCTTCTTTTTATGTGTGTGAAATATGCCATTCTAAAACTTGATTAGCTAGACTATCTGTTATTTCATTTAATCTCCTAGGAACATGGATATATGTAATGTAATCAAAGAAATGTTCTAAGAGACGTATCCTAAGGAAGCGTCGGTGTAAAGTAGAATCATAAACAAGATAAACCCCATTTAACAGGGACACAACCAACTAAGCATCTAAGTAGACCTAGAGGTAAGACATGCCATGCGACAAAGCATCATGAAGAAACTCTATTATTGCGTTGTACTTAGTGACATTGTTTGTGGTGTCACCTAGACAGATATCTTCAGAGGATAGAAACTAGCCTTCAGGCGTGAAAATCACCCAAATTGCGGGAGAAAGCCTCCGAGTGTGTTGGCTAGCGCCATCCGTGAACCCAATGAACACCTCTGATTCACTTGACATCTGCCATAGTGAAAAATATGACATTAATAACAACACATCCATAAACAAAAGACCAAAACAACTGCATAAGAACTATACATATGTATAAGAATTCACCGGGCGACCAACCTACGAGTAATACTTCTTGAGGTAGAGCCCATTTCTAGGCTCCACCAAAGCATTTCCCTCTAAGTCAACCAGATGATAAGCACCCTTCATTAAGATATCTTTCACAATGAAAGGATTGAACCAGATGGATTTGAACTTGTCTGCCCCCAGGCGATCCTTATCTTGGTCGTAGACCAGGACAAGGTCACCTTCAGAGAAAGTCCGAGGACAAACAAACCGATCATATTGACACTTGAATCATTTCTTGTGAGCCTCGTTGGCCAAGGCCGCATCATGAAATTTCTCATCGAGTTGCTTGAGATATAATAGGTGTTCCTCAAATGGTGAAATGTCTAGAAATAACTCTACTTCCAACATTAAAGACGGGATCTAGCACTCTATAGGCAAGACAACTTCTAGTCTATAAACGAGTTGAAAAGGTGAGAAACTGGTGGTAGTCTTTACAGACATTTGGTAAGCCCATAATGTTGTGTACAACATCAAATGCCAATTTGACTTGGAAGAATTGATCGTTCGATGTAGAATAGTCTTGAGGGACTTGTTCATAGCCTCCACCTGACCATTCTCTTGTGGGTAGTAGGGTGATGAATGTTCTTTCTTCAACCCAAGCTTTGATGTTAACTCAAACATAATTTTGTTTTGGAAGTGACTACCATGGTCAGTGAAAATCTCCTTCGGAATGCCAAACCTAGCTACTATTTGGTTAAAAATGAAACGAGTTGTTGTTTCGCCATCATTGTTAAATGTTGACATAGCCTTGACCCACTTTGTGAAGTAGTATATTGCTATGATGACATAATGATGCCCCCTAGTTGAAACCAGGTGGCATGTGGTAAAATCAATCCCCCACTTGGTGAAGGGACCAACAACAGTGATGGGAAACATGGGAGCAGGATGTGCCCTCATCTTCCGAGATAGGATCTGACATGGTCTTGACCAACTATACACAATCCTTGATTAACGTAGGCCAAAAGTAACCAGCTTGTAGAATATTTTGGGTTGTTTCCAACCCAGAAAAATGACCACCACATGATCTAGTGTGGTAGTCGTTAAGAATGAGTTCCCCTTCTTCGTGTATAAGGCACCGACGAAGAATGAAATATACACCTCGACGATACAAAGTGTCATCAAGTATGATATAGTTTCGTGCCTGATGGCGAATTCATTGACGCTCGTCGTGAGAAGAAAAAGAAGGGAACTTCAAAGTATGGAGATAGACTAGTATATATCCATACCAAGGGTCTAAAGATGCGATCAAAAAGAGATCTCCTTTAATAGGAGATTCTTCAGGCGTAACATCACTTGATTTGACTGGAAGCTCTGAAATGAGTTCCACAAAGACAAATGACTTTTTGGATTTCGCGGAAACAAAATCCAAGTCAAATTCATGGAGGATTACAATCCATCTACTGATCTTTCTGCCAATGATGTGTCATGTCAACACATATTGAAATGGATTCACAATGAAAACAACGATGGTCTTGCAAAGAAGGATATAATGATGGAATTGTTGGACAACATGCACTGCTGCCAATGCAAGTTTCTCAACATGGGAGTAGTTGAGTTCTATCCCAACCATGCCTTGGCTCAGGTAATAAATCACATGCTCCTCAAACAAAACATCCTCTTGAACCAAGACCATACCGATGGTCCACTCTGTAGCGACGAAGTACAATAATAAATATTTATTATAATTGGGAGACTGGATCAAAGGGGTAGACATGAGGGTGCGTTTCAACACTTCAAAAGAGAGTTGATTGGATTCATCCTAATAGAAAGGGATTCTCTTTTTCAATAAACACATGAACCCTTTAGTGATCTCGGCATAGTTTGTGATAAAACGTCGAAGAAAGTTTGCTTTCCCCTGTAAGATCTGAATATCGGGAACTGTGCATGGGAGAGGCAATTGAACTATCGCCTCAACCTTAAGAGGATCAACCATGATCCCTGTTATAAAAACTATGAAACCTAAAATATGACCTGACATCATGCATAAACTGCACTTATTGGGATTCAAGTGAATCTGATAGTAGTGACATTGTTCAAATATTAGTTAGAGGTGTGTGGGATGATCAAATATCTTGCGAGAGCGTGATTCTAGATCATTGAGATAAGCCTCGATGATATGTCTAATATTGTGGAAAGAAAAAGACATGGCCCGCTAAAAAGTGGCTCCAACATTCTTCAGGCCAAAAGGCATCTTATGATAAGAAATTGTGCCCTACAGACAGATAAAAGTTGTTTTATGTTGGGGGTTTTATCTGAATCTGGTTATATCTTGAAAAACCATCCATGAATGAAAACACCTCACACTTGGTGCATTCATTGACAATCTGATCAATGAATGGGGTGGGGAAATTATCCTTTGGATAGGCCTTGTTCAAGTCACGAAGGTCCATACACACTCGAATCATACCCTATTTTTTGTTAACCAAAATGGGATTTGACACCCATTGCATCAACTGTATGGGGTAGATGAAACCAACTTTAAGAAGTTTCTCCACTTCACCCTTAATAGCTACCACTTTCTGCGGATTCACTCAACGAAGCTTCTATCAAACCGACTTGGCATCAAGATAAGTTGTTATCTCATGTTCGACGATTCTTGGAATTTCCTCGTAAGAACAGGCAAAAACGTTGCGAAATTCCTTAAATAAGTTTGTATGTATTTGAATCTCCTTGGGGGAGAAGTTCACTTCGACAAAAACATTCTCCATGATGCCACAGGTTTTGGAGATGTCAATAGGTATAATTTCAATGATAGTTTCCATATTACCCTCTGTGTAAATTTCATGTGTAGCCATAGGATTAATAGGACAAGACCTATCTCCAGTCATAGTCAACATGAATTCACCTGCCTCTGTTCTTCTTAACTCTAGGAAGAAATAAGATCTGTGATGGAGATCATCCCAGAGTCTGGCCGGACCAGTCAATGCCTCTATAATCACCTCATCAGAGGGAAAGACCAAGTCTAAAGAATCTGTAGTGGCGAGGGAACCTTGAGCCCATATAAGCTTGAGAACTGGATCTAACTCATGTGCGAGAGTCGTATCGGAGTTGGTGGAAGCTTGCTGGAAAATACTGTATGAAAATTCTATTGCGGACAAGGGAATAGCCATTCCAGAATGACCTATCCCTTCCATCGTGTCCTATGGGAAAGGAAGAGTCCACAAATCATGAAAGTAAGTCATTTGTAATGATGACACTTGAAAAATATCAGCCCTAGGCTGGTTGGGGGAAGCCGATATAAACTTGACATCACCGGAAGGAGGTGGGTAATCAAAAGTTCCCATCAATGGTGGGCACAAAAAAAATCCTATGTTGACGATGTCGGACTAAGGGTTGTCAATCATTGGGATCATGGATTCCCATGATGAAGGGTTGGGATGAGAGAAAGACAACTAATCAATGGATATGATCCGACCCTCGTGTGGAAACAAAAATACCCCGAAAACTATGGTAACCACTGCATGCATATCATAGGTCCAACTCCTAACTAACAGATGGCTGTAGTTGAGAGGCGCATCAACCAGTTCAACTTTGATGCACATGGTATTCCCTCCTAACTGTACGGGGAAAGAAGGGATGATTCCATTTGGTCTGGAAGAACGATCGTCAAAAGCAGTAATCATAGTAGGTGACAGAGACAAAATAGGTCGGCCAATAACCTTCCAACATGCCAATGACATCACGTATGTCGAGGCACCCTCATCAACCACTGTACAAAAAATATTCTAGGTAAAATATTTCGTGGGGTAAGCCACTACTATCTAAAACACAATGTGGTAAAGGAGACATGGATTTAAGTTGGTTGTATAGAGAACAATTGTTCCATGGTTACAAGTCTTTGTATAACCAAAGGCAGATAACAAAGCCTTTCTCTGCGAAGGGAAGCTATGGAGGACCTCCAAAGCAGACATTGCGCAAGGGGTTTGTGACAAATCCTCCACCATAGAGTAGTTATGGGCAGCCCTCCCATTTGGATTTTTTGAAGCTTTCTTGAACACCCCTTTCGAGATGTGTGTCACTGTTTCTCCCATCGTCTTCTCAATCTAGAGAGGAAAAAATGGGTTTACGACTTCTTTACCCTTTTCAGTAGATTCTGACATTCTGTAATCGTGCGCCATTGTCGCTATGTAAGCATCACCTTTCATCATGTAAACATTTGTGACCGAGGGATTACTAGAAGACACGGGGGGTCCCTGACTACCCCCATCCGTGCTCGAAGAGGCTTGATTCATATTTTTCCCATGATGAAATGGGTTCATTAACATAATAGGTGGCTGCTACACCAATAAATTCTGGGCCTCTGCAAGTCAAGGGCATAGGTGAGTCGGGTGGTCTTCCATTCAAAGGTTACACAGATACTTCAAATTTTTCTTCTCTATGTTTCCCCGGCCAACATTGTTGTTGGGTTTCTTATCCCCCTTACCCTTCTTGTTTCGTTGTTTTTTCTTTCCTTTGGGCTTATGGTTGGCCTTTGGGTTCGTCGACTACACACTGTGTATGTGAGACATTTGAGTAGGGGGTATAGCCAAACCTGAGGTCTGGATGGCCGATGTTTACTGTATCGATAATTGTTGGAATTGATTTGACAGCTGATCAGTGGAATTTCCTTGTGTTGAACCAAATATACCATTGGCATGTAGTCCAAACTTTGTATGGCCTTTTCAAGGATGGACCATGGCACATTTGGAAAAATCTCATAGAGTAAGCCTCATTATTACCTCATTATTTCATGGAAAGATATCATAGAGTATATAATTTCGAGTTGTTGAGCTCTTATTGTCGCCTCCTCCTCTGAAAACACTCCTGAAGTTGCAACATCATTGGATAAATGAGGTACCAAAGACTTCATGAACCACTCCAACAGGAAATCTGGTGGGATATGTACCTTTATCAATCTCTTTCAACGCCTACATTCTCGGATGTGATCTAAGATATGATCGGCCTTAGTCTACTCAAATTTGGTCAGCAATTTTGTGTCGGCATCGTATCTCATGGGTAGTTGGAAATTGTTTATGAAAACCATCGCCAAATCGCTAAAGTAAGAGTATCTTAAGTGTTCAAGCTTGATGTACCATTTTGTGGCACCCTCGATAAGAGTCCACTAAAACAAGCGCAACTTTACGGATTCATCTTGCAGTGAGTTTGACGAGCACCATAGGTGGAAATTTGTCACGTGATCACCCGGATCTTCACCATGATTTCTTTCGAATTTTGGAATATCCAAGGGAAACTTAGTTGGCATGGAGGGGCAATGCGGATCATGACAAATCGGGTCGTTAAGAAACCTTGAAAATTCTGACAAATGTAACATTGCAAGAAATGGTAGTTTGGGCTGGGTACTATGTACAGGAAAAAGGGATCCTGGAGTTTGACTGGCACTAGGTTGATAGGAAAAGTTACGTTGCTGACCAGGGTTCTAGTAAACACCATGGCCTTGGCCAGTGCATGGATACTGTGTTTGTTGGGAAATTATCAACTGATTCCTGTAATTGGACAATGAAGGTTGGGTGGGGATTTCTCCCTGTGTTGTGTTCCAAATATTTTGGAATGGGTTGCCTCATGCCGATCCTATGGGCATAGGTACTGAGCCCTGCTCGGGGTTCCATTGACAATGGAAGGGGTTTCCTTTGGTTGGCATCCCTGACTAGGGAACTGATCCCTACCAAGGATTCCAAAGTCCTTGTGAGGAGAAAACTTCTGTACTTTCCCCCTGTGTAGGAATAGTTCCCTGCACAGGATTATATTGTCCAAAACTAGGGTTTCCTCTGGTTGAGATGGAAGCCAACAAAAAAGAGTTATTACCAAATGTGTCGAACAAAGAGAATGACATGGATCCCACTGATGTGGTGTAAGAAGACTATCCTAGACTTCCTACTCTAAACAAGTTGTAGTTCATGGCTGGCCCGATGGGTAGATGGGAAGCCCCGCGAAGTGAGGGGAACAAAGGAGATATATTGTAATATCCCTAGGTCAAACCCCAACTGTAAACGAAATAATGTACTTAAGCTGGTGATTTGTTTTATATCTTTTTGGCATGCATATTCCATGGCATAGTGTGTGCATTTACTGCACAGTAAAATGATGGAATGGGCACATTCTAGGATACCGCGCACAACAATTTAAGTGCACACAATTTTGAGGCCAGGGAGCCTTTTGTGTATATGTTGTGTTTTATATGATGGTGAGCCAGTTATTATAAGCTAGGATGCTTATGTTTTGAATTAGGCCAGAGACCCTATATGTTAAAGGCTAGTGAGCCTATTTTTGTATATGTCTCATAATTAATTTAAAATGCATCGTTGTGCATAGACGGACCATGATAAAAGAAATGGGGGACTAAACTCCACTAGTTAGGGAAAGGGAAGGGATAAAAGTTAAGTAAAAGGGTCTAAGATAGGGAGCTTAAGCCAAAAAGGGATATTATGTTAATATTTCTTAAAATATGAAGTATGGATAATTATTTTATCCTAAGTTCCAAAGTTGGGGACAAGTGGACCAAAGTAGCTCCCAACATGACAAGTGTCAAGTTGGGGACATGCATACATATGGTTGGGACTCAGTTCATTTCCTATCATATTTTCCATCATTCAGACCATTCATTCCTTCCATCATTCATACCATTCATTCCTTCCATCATTCATCCATGATGCCATGACCATTTTCACTCACGTAGTCAGTTATCCTCCATACTTTCTGTCATTGTACCTAAGCTTGTATCCATGGCCATATAGGTTTGTGTAGCTAGTTAGATGGGGAGATGGAATGAAGGAGTGGGTTTTCAGGCCCATGGGATACTGAAGAGCGAGTTGTCATACCCGTGGGATATTTAAGAGGCGGGTTGTCAGGCCCATCATCAATTTCTCTTTGGGTGAGATAATTGTTGGGGAATTGATTTTCTGAAGGTGCTAAACTACAATTACCGGGCTCTGAGACTTTCTGTCCATCCTATTGTTGAATCCATGGAAGGGAAGTGGGGCAGCCGAAGGACTGTTGAGCATAGAAGGGGCACACTTCCTAGGGTGGGAAAAGCATGTGGGGAATGAGGGACTATGGGTTGTTAGTTGAGTGAGCACCTGTGACGAAGTCTTTCCTATTTTCCATGAACCATTAGCCTGGTTAGGAGCCCTTTACCCGGGTGGAGTTTAGTCCCAACTCGGGGGTGACTCACTGTTGAGAGTGATGAACAGTGTGGTCTAAGGTTGGGAGTTTCGTGGAAGGTATGCACATAGTTGGTGACATTCTTACCAAGATAAGTGCCAATTGTGTGATAAATTTACATGCTGCATTGTTATTTACGTGCTTCTTTTTATGGGTTATCATATGTGCAGTTATAACTATGTTTATTTTTATGGGTATTTTCTGTATATGTTTTAGGTATATGTTAATCTTATTTCAGTGTGAATCTATGTATTTACAGAGGTATTTGTATGTTTACATTTTATATGTAATGCTTCCGCAAGAGTTCTGTGTGTGTATATTTTAATTGCATGCAGTTCGAAAAATGTATGTGGCATAGCTCAGTTAGATGTTGGATATGTTATAATATGTTCGACAGCAAGAATAAAAGAGTTCTTTGGTGTAGCGTGGCCCAGACTGGGTGGTCGGGGATGTTACAAAATGGTTTCAGAGCTAGGTAAAGCGTCTGAGTAGTGGCATTGATCGAGCTGTTGGTGGTTGGGGATGTTACAATATGGTATCATAGATTTAGTCTCAAAACCGAGCCTAGATGGGCCGAGCAATTTAAGTTGAAGGGAAATTTCATGGAGGATTTATTTCAAAGTGGCCAAATTTCAAGTTACAAAATGTCCATGATAAATTTTAGAAACAATGATGCAGAATTGGGAAAATCCCCAATTTATGTTGTTAAATTCATGGGAAAATCGAGAAATTCGTCCAAGTGGTGAGATATTATTGGTTTAATATCTGTGCTAGCAAATTCAGACCTGGAATTGGTCAAATTCGAAGTTACAATGAATCCATGACAGATGGAGGGAATTTAGTAACTAAAATTCTCAATTTGTGAATTGATTTTGGATAACTTCATTCCAGAAATGTCAACCCACAATGATTTATTGTTGTAGAGGTTGATTTGGTGTTATCGGGTTGAAATTGAACAAATTTCATGGTTGCATAATGCTTGTGGTAAATTGGGGAAAAAGTTAAGCCAAAAACCCCAATTTATGCAGTCGAATTCACGAGGAATTGATGCACATACAAATGAATGTGCGCAGGTGGGTGCACTAAAAATGCATGTTGCACATTAAAAGATGGTGATATATAAAAATTGGGTGTCGTGTAGAAAAATGTTGGCGTGCTAGTGCACACGCTAAATTTGGGCACTGTGTGAAAAAATGTTGGCATGTTGGTGGGTGCACTAAATTTGGAAAAGTGTTGGTGTGCGGCTGTGCGCACAAAAATTTGGTGCTGCGTGGAAAAGTGTTGGTGTGCGGTTATGCGCACTAAAATTTGGCACCGCACGGAAAAGTTTTGGTGTGCAATTGTGCACACTAAAATTTGGCACCGTGCGGAAAAGTGTTGGTGTACAGTTGCACACACTTAATTTTAGTGTCGTGTGGAAAAATGTTGTTTTGCGGTGAACATAC
>SNQJ01S0003177.1:45781-143820 GCA_010110895.2 Picea sitchensis
TATGTTGTCACGCGACGATTTAGTTATTGGTGTGCACAGAGTATTGTTGTGCGGTGGGGGGGTACTATAATTTGGCATGATGCAACACGTAGAGTGAAATGTGCACATAATATCAATGTGCAATAGAAAAAAAAAAAAAACTGCGCGCAATAGGTAATAGTGCAAGAACCAAAAACTGTGCGATGGATATTGGAGCGCGACATAAATATAGTGTGTGCAAGTTATTGGCGTGATAGAGGAGCGATACACAGTGGTTTTAAAATGTGTGAAGAATGATTTACCTTGTGTTGTTTCTATGCATTTTAAATATGGTTTACAGGTTGAAATTTGTGTGCGTGAAGTTGTTTGAAGGGTGAACAACAACAAAAAACTAGTGATTTTCTGCGACGTTTTATATAATTTGAACATCATTGTTTTGCAATGTGTTTTTGAGGGCATTAAGAGAGATTTTATAAACCCAAATAAAACATCTCAGAGAGAGATTTCTAATGGTGTAAACCATTCGTCAAACAGAGCTTTTATGAGAAAGTTACATCACAAACAATGGAGGGTAAATTTTCAAAACCATCTAAGTTCAAAGAGCCATAAATTTTTGCTCTTGAATCATATGGTGGTGTAGGAGCAGTCAATGGAAAAATATTAAACCATATAATATAGTCCCAGATCTGAATTAAATTTATAGGCATGTTAAAAGCATTTAATATGGAAAAGAAGGTACATGTAGCATATCAGTTACAATATGGTATTTTGGCCTAGAACTTCAGTCGACTATAACTAGCAGCCTGGAACCTAGAAAAAGGTGAAACTTGGATACAGTTTCCATAATATGTATATGAATAAACCCGATGGATCTCCCATGAAAATTCCAATGGATTAGGTGCAAAAATTCATATTTACAACGTAGAGTTGCACCAAGTTGAAGAATGAACAGAAACGTTATTGGGTAATTTTCAAATAGCCATAACTTTCTGCTCAAGACTCAGAATTGAGGATGGGAACAGGCGTTGGAAAGGTCTCGGACAGTAGAATATAATTATTCACCCAGAAAATTAATCTAGGCATTCAATTTTCTAGGGAATCATAATAAATAATTCTGATATATTATGGAACGAGAATGGTTCATATATTTTCATGAAAATTGTTGAGTCAGTTAACCTGACAAAGTTTTGTTGGCTGCACATTTTGCAGAGTTAAATTTTTTTAGTTATTAACAGGTGATAAGGTTGAAGTTTAGTTAAAAATAAGAAGAGGTACTCAGGGAAAGAGTGCTATGACAAAATATTTTAGAAGATGATCAAAATCCAAGACCTCAAAATGTTTAGGTATGAATCTAAGTGCAGCCATAAAGTCTTGGGAGGCCACTACAGGAAGTCCTCTCATGTTAGTCAAGTATTCAATGGTATTTGAGCAGAGGAATAGATAATGTAGCGAATGAATTAGTGAACACTCCCAAATAAACCAATATACAAATTAAGAAATGCATTGGAGTAAGATTTATTATAAAAGGAATTGATTATCAAAATGATAGTAACCGGATAAAGAAAGAGGCTTATTGCATATTTGGATAAGAAGTGCATCATGTCCATGGATTAGCGATGAAATTAGAGTAATGATTCCCTTATGGTTATCAGAGTGTGCAATGGAAAAATGGTATGAAGGTCATCATAATGGCATGATAGAAGTGGATTGTGCAAGGCAGGATGTAATCAGATTGGTCAAGACAGGGGAAAGTAATAGCCAACAAGCAAATCCAAGTACCGATATGATCTGTTAAGAAAGGGATAAATCAAGTACCTCAAGAAGGAATTTGGTGTTAACTTTCCAAGGTTGCTCATAAAACATGACTGGAAATAGAATTGGGTCATGTAGGAGTTGGATCAGAGGGATCCAAATAATAATGGAATGATGAAAATTAATATCAGCATAATATGTAGTTGGAAGTCCATGAACATCCTAGAATAATCAAAGAACAATTCCTGGGATAGATATCAAGATAATGGGAAAGAAAGTATATTAGTAGATAATATTGATGCATTCCAAAGGTATTGAAGATATTTCCACAATAGCATGCAGATGTCAAAGACAAGAAAGACTTAAAAGTGAAATGAATCTTTGTAGAGAGTCAGTAGAGAACCATGAAAAGGAAAATGGTTCTATGCTTGGTTCTGAATGTAAAAGAGATGGTGCCTGAGAAGAATCTATCTCAAGTATCATAGATTCATGAGTGACATTTCCAGGGGGTGGAAGTACCACTTGAAATTATGTTGGTAAATTAAAAGCAGTATTAAGTACTTCTAATTAATTCTCTGCAGCTAGAGTAGGAGGCATATGTCCATCCTTACATCATGATAAGATATTGGCTATGAAAGTCATGTTTGAGGATAGTTGGCAAGTAGTGGATAAGAATGCAAGAAAACTCAAATACTAAATTATTCAATCAAGGAAGAACTAGAATAGTTCAGTTCGAAAAATAAATGGATGTTGAAGATCCATAGTCTATAAGACAAGATGATTGAAATTATAATTCATCCAAGTAATAGTTGGGATAGATGGATCCAAGAAGTAAATAAAATCTTAAGGTTATTATCAGTTTAGTATTTAGATGGAAAATAAAAGGCAACAAAGAGTGTTTTGTCTAGAAAGTTCTTAGATCAGAAATAATCATGCACAATGGTTACAATGAAGAGCACTTGAAGGTTTAGGAATCCATGAGAATTGAAGATTTCTGGGATAAACAAGGAAACCTAATACAGGAAGAAAGAAGTTGCTGCAATTACTGTAGAACCAAGTATTTTATGGCTGGTTGGGACAACTATAAAGTGAGAATGATTGCATGTTTGCAAGTGTTGTTGATAGTGTTGCTGCACATGGAAGGAAGCAACATAAAGTTGGAATGCTGAATTATAAGGCTGATAAAGAAGCATGAGAACTTCTATTGTCATCAACTAATCATGTAGTATTAAACTCGTTTAATGGAAGCCATGCAGGTAAGTATTCATGTTTAGAAATTATGTTGTATAATTGCCAAAGGGAAATACAGGTAAGAATTTCCCCAAATTGAATTTTATACTACACTGTATGGTATTGTTTAAGTGCATTGACAAGATCAAGTTACCAGTAGTTGTGGTAAAGGCTAGAGGCATGTTATAGTTATCAAATATTTTAGATTTTGAATGCACACACTAACATAGTAGCATGTCGTGTTAATTTCGGTATGAGACAATAACCAAAACAAAATAAAGGATAAGAAATTGTTATAGGAATGATGCTAAGAAGCTAGTCATGTATGAGACTAGGACATGGTTGGATATGGCAAGGTATGGTTATAGAAAGGTTATGTGCCACAAAAATACCCAATGAGATTCCTACCTTTAAATAGAACTTGGACTACAACCTTTTTTCTAACACTAATAAACACTACAAAATTGTATTCTTGGTGTAGTGTTCAGGTTGAAAAGGAAGGCATCCAAGTCATTGAGAAGACAATGGGAAGTGTGTGGAGATGTCTCAAGACATTGGCCAGATTTCCAATTTATGGATGGTGAGATACATGACTTAGATAAAGATCATTCTGAAAATCAATGAAAAGTTGCATTGAATAAGTAGGAATTGAGAGTTGCACTCATGCCTGGTAAGTGGCAGAGTTGCACTCGTACATGATGGAATTGTATACATAAATGCATTTTGTTGAATGCATTTTGTGAGTGCATGTATATATGTTTTTGCATGGAAATAATTATACTAATGGTTGAAATGTATGAAGTTGAGAACATTTCAAGAACTATTAAACATTGCAAAAGGAAAGTTGCAAGTGAGGTCACAGGAACAGTGACTACAAAAAATTTCATGTTCAGAAAATTGAAGAAGTGGACTTATTGTTGTTAATTATGAACATGCATATGCATATAATGATGAGTCATTCTATTTGGTTAAATTTTTTGGTAATTGTGATTGAATTGCTAGGTGCAGGCAATTCTAAGATCACTGCATAAGGTGATGTACATGTTGAATTATGATGTACAAAAAATACTGACAATTTGCTGGTTGTATGCAATATATAATCATTGCAGGAAAAATGGTATTTAGCATGGTGCTTTCTGAAAGACATAAGGAAAACTACATTCTATTATTCCAATAAAGACGAAAAATCATGAAATATAATTTCATATTTTGGGAAAAGTTGAATTCCTTATGAAATTAATTTGATTTCTAAAAAGGAATTTTTATGATGCTCTCTCATGATAATTGCATGTGTATGATGCATATGAGATGATAATGATTAAAGTGGGAACTCTTGCAGCCACGGTGCTCTGAGAATTCATGTCCGACCTGTATTAGAGCCCTGGAAGGGAAGTTGAGCAACCCATGAATTGCTAGACAATGAAGGTGCATACTACCTTGGGTTGTACAAGCATGTGGGGAAGAGAGACCGTTGGTTGGAGTGCTGCTAAGAGTTTACCAACAATGATATCTAAGGTTGGGTGGAATGTCATGGATCTATAACCAATTGTTGCTTCAATGAAGTTTAATTGAAGCATGTAATGGGGAACAATGAGATGATTTATTTCCTAAAGCAACTCTATGGAATAGAGAAATTAACTTCCAGTTGCAGTATGAGTATGAGAATTGGTGCTGGAAAGTAGAGCACTAGATGGATAACAAGATTCCACTAGCTAAATCTTGGATATTTTAAGAATTTGAATGGTACATGGTATATAATGCACTGAGGACAATGCATAAATAAGGGGAGGGGATTGTAATATCCCTAGGTCGAACCCCAACTGTAAATGTAATAATGTACTTAAGATGGTGATATTTTTTATATCTTTTTGGCATGCATCTTCCATGGCATAGTGCGTGCATGTACTGCGCAGTAAAATGATGGAATGGGCACATTCCAGGATACTGCGTGTGATTTTGAGGCCAGGGAGTCTTTCGTGTATATGTTGTGTTTTATAGGCTGGTGAGCCAGTTATTATAAGTTAGGATGCTTATGTTTTGAATTAGGCCAGAGAGCCTAGATGTTAAAGGCCAATGAGCCTATTTTTGTATATGTCTCACAATTAATATAAAATATGTCGCTGCATGCAGACTGACCACGATAAAAGAGATGGGGGACTAAAATCCACTAGTTAGGGAAAGAGAAGGGATAAAAGTTAAGGAAAAGGGGCTAAGATAGGGATCTAAAGACAAAAAGGAATATTATGTTAATATTTCTTAAAATATAAAGTATGGATAGTTATTTTATCCTAAGTTCCAAAGTTGGGGACAAGTGGGCCAAAGTAGCTCACAACATGACAAGTGTCAAGTTGGGGACATGGATACATATTTTTGGGACTTAGTTCATTTCCTATCATCTTTTCCATCATTCAGACCATTCATTCCTTCCATTATTCAGCCATTATGCCATGACCATTTTCACTCACGCAATTATTTATCCTGCATACTTTTTGTCATTGTAACTTAGCTTGTATCCATGGCCATATAGGTTTGTGTAGTTGGTTAGCTGGGGACTTGGACTAAAGGAGCGGGTTGTTAGGCCCATGGGATACTGAAGAAGTGGGTTGTTAGACCCATGGGATATTGAAGAGGTGGGTTGTTAGGCCCATGAGAAATTTCTCTCTGGGTGACATAATTGTTGGGGAATTGATTTCCTGAGGGTGCTAAACTACAGTTACAGGGCTCTGAGAATTCTTGTCCAACGTGTTGTTGAAGCCTTAGAAGGGAAGTGGGGCAAAGGAAGGACTGTTGAGAAGAGAAGGGGAACACTTCTTTGGGTGGGAAAGGTATGTGGGGAATGAAGGACTATAGGCTATTAGTTGAGTGAGCACCTGTGACAGAGTCTTTCCTGTTTTGCATGAACCATTAGCCTGGTTAGGAACCCTTTACTCAGGTGGATTTTAGTCCCATCTCGGGGGTGACTCACTGTTGAGAGTGATGAACAATGTGGTCTAAAGCTGGGAGGTTTGTGGATGGTCTGCACGCAGTTGGTGACATTCTTACCAAGATAAGTGCCAATTGTGTGATAAATTTACATGCTACATTAATATTTATGTGCTTCTTTTTATGGGTTATCATATGTGCAGTTATAATTGTGTTTATTTTTATGGGTATTTCATGTATATGATGCATGTATATGTTATTGTTATTTTAGTGTGAATCCGTGTATTTATAGAGGTATTTGTATGTTTACATTTTATATGTAATGCTTCCACAAGAGTTTTGTTTGTGTATATTTTAATTGTATGCAGTTCGAAAAATGTATGTGGCATAGCTCAATTAGATGATGGATATGTTACAATATGTTACGCAGAGAGAAAAAAAGAGTTCTCTGGTGTAGCGTGGCCTAGCCTGGGTGGTCGGGGATGTTACAAAATGGTTTCAGAGCTAAGTAAAGCATCTGAGTAGTGGCATTGCCCGACCTGTTGGTGTCCAGGGATGTTACATATATGACCCGCACCGTAAGGGATAGTGTTATAAGGGGATGAGGTTCCCCCCATGGACCCTTGCAATGGATCATTTGATTTCCCTGCCCCTAGACCCATGCTATGTAGGGTGGAGTGCGTAAGGACATAGTTCATATCAAAGTCAGGCATCCCATATAAAAATGGAGGGCTCATTGCACTCTGTGTGAATGGAGAAGTGGTCGCCACCGACGATGACATCGAACCACTACCCGAAGTGAAGGTGGCCGAGACCATTGTGGTCTAGATCAAATAATGTGGGTTCGGAGGTGGAATAACCCTTGTGGTGGTAATCATTAAGAGAGTATGAGGACTCCAAGACGAAGTAGCAAAATTCTCTTCCATAGCTTCTTGTAAGACTATTTGACGCTTGTAAGGTGTTACCATTGGAGGGACCACTTGTACCATAATTGGTGCCGACAAGTTAGTGATCGAAGTGTTGGCTAGCTTGAGAGCTTCCGCTCCAAGGCCAGAAATAGTAGGTTCCTCTCGATTCAAGTAATATCCTCTCGGAGCAGTCTCGGGCACAGTTTCCTTTGGCCCGATCACTTCATATGACCCTTGTTGGTCAATTCTTCGTTTTAACGGTGGCGGTGGTGGCTCTAATGCAATCGGTGGAAGGCCCTATAGCCTTCACAACTAGTGGATCTCTTGATCTTCCACCTTGTGAAAATATCAACAACACAGTAAGTCTTTATTAACATTTAAAAACAAGCACACACTATAAAATTTACTACAAGATAAACCAAGAAAACCACTATCTAGTTGGAAGAACAGTTATGTCAGTGAACACTAGAGAAACTTACTAGTGCAAGTGCAACTCGAACATGGAAGCACCATCTAGGTATACTCTGTAAAGTGTGACCTGACGTCTTCCCTAGGTACTGTGGTATATCTCCACAATCACCTGTGTAAGTACCTATAATCAAGGCAACTAAGTTTCCAGCTCGTAAACAGTCACCAGGAGGGTACAGTCGACAGTCAGGTGAAACACAGTGAACAGGATAACAATTTCAAAACCTACCGAGCATATCGAAATCAAGTGGTCGAGAAGACAACTGAGGATCTAAAATGGATTCAAGGTCCACGAAGCTCCATAGGCAAATGAGATCAATAGGATCCCACGATAGATCCTTAATATGCGTACCCTACTACATTTGGTCCAGCTTTGGAGGGTTTATGTCCGCTAGCTTTCCTCAAGCGACCTCATGTCTAGCCCCTATGTTAGAGGGGGGTCCTGGATAACTTTCACATAACTAAAATTTTTACACTCCCTAGATCTGAATCCAATGTTTGTTTACAAGCCTTGAAGATTTTCCTCTCCAACCTTATTCAAGGCTCTAGCCTAAACTAGTTGATTGACCCTACGAACATAAAGTCTATTTGATTTTAATTAGCGTTCATTTTAAATGGCTTGTTTTAACTAAAGGAAATGGTAGTGAAATTAGTTATGTGTATGGGAGACGAAGAAGGAGAAACAAATGAAACTGAAAGCAAAATTACTTCTATTTAACAATAAAGATTCACAACTAACTCTTTAAACCAAATTTCACAACTAACTTTTCTTCAATATATTTAAAAGGAAGACCTAAAAAAAATTTCACTCGACTACGAGATACTTAATGTTCTAAGCAATCAGTAAATAAATTAAAAGATGAACTCTTTTTCCTAACAAGTAAGATAACTAACACCAACTACTTTACCAAACTAAGAAAAACAAATCTTTTTTATTTATTTTGAAGATGCTTCAAACAAGAAAAACTTGAACTAAATATTTTTTTCTCTTTTCTTTAAAGAAAACGAAAGGGGCAAAAAAAAATACCAGACAAGACTGAAAACTGACCTTTGGCCCAACTGTGGATCACAGGGAATCACTAAAGACACCAAACAGGCTGATCAAAAACTCAAAGACTCGCCTAAAACCCTTTCTAAAGTAAACACAAGAAAACTTCAAAAGATAGGAAAATTTACATCTAACATAGGCTACGACTGTGAAAACAGAGACATTGAACTCTATCAAGAAACCTTGAGAAGTAGAACTTCAAGCAGGAAAGAGGTTGACTTCCTCCTTCTTCAAAAATAGTTTCTTGAAATAAGTACACTATTGTTGTTTCATCACCCTGCATATGTACGTGGGTTGTTTATTAGACAAGGTGTGTATGTACACGGGCTGACCGACTGTAGGGCGCATACACCTATGTAATTTCTCAAAAAATGAAATGAAACAGACAAACTGTTAGGGCAGAGAGAACTGGTATGGCACCAACATGTGACCAGAATCCCTTATAATACTTAGTAGACTCACAGAAACTCAAAAGGTAATAAAACCAATCAAACACCCAAAAATATCCCCTAAAATCCTAGAGGCTTCCCCAGTATGGTCGCCAGTTCTGCTAGCAGGGAAAACCCCCCTATGGCTACACCAGGGTTTACAATGTAGGCAAATCAATAACCGTTTAAAATTATCCTACTTCTCTAACTACCCCAAACATATCCCAAACTCATACATGAAAAATAAAAATGAGAAGGATCAGGTAAATGTACCTTTACTCCACGTCTGGTGATGATCCCCTCGCACTTGATAGCTTCCCTGACTGCAAGCCTCCTCCCAAGACTGACCTGCATTCACAAACAGACAAACATAAAAGTATAAGCATGCATTTCATATATCAATAAGAGTTATATGTTAGAATAAAAACATAAATCAAATGGAAACACTCAACACACCATAATTTGGGATGGGAAAAGTACTTCTTTTATTGATAATACAATGATCACTTACAAAAAGTTGGGCTACTGCTCCACACACCTGTTCTGGTCTCCTCTTAGCCAAGCTCCAAGTGCACCTCCATGTATCTTTATCCTCTCAACCTCCCTCTAGGGAAATGGAATGGGTTTATAATGGAGGAAAAAGGGAAAATTAGGGAATTCTGAGGCAATTCTCACAAGATGGTTGCAATTTCTTGGGGCAAGGAGGGGATGTGAAATGGACAGAGTTTCATTGTTCTTATGTCTAGATGTGGAATGCGACCCCAACACCTCCTTTTATATGACAAAAGGATGGTTATTTGGTTGGGTGATGGGCTATAGGAAGTGGATTAGTTGGGAAACTACCCAATATCTCGTAATCTCAATGAATTCCTTGCAACTTTTTATTTTTTGCAACTTTTGTGAGTATACATGGGCTGTAGTGGTGCAACTAGCATAGGTACATGGGTTGTAGTGGTGTATAAGGTATACTTATGTGGGAACTAATGGTGCAAAGTGCATACATCTTCATAAATAAGGGTTTTAAGAAGAGAAACTTAGTGATGGATTGGAAATATTAGCAAGTATGAAGGCCAGATTCTAGGTATGCATGTGTAGAGAAATTTAGGGTTATAACATCGAGCGACTAGTATGAGATATTATGGGTTAATTTCTTGGAAGAACTTTTCCACTGGATAGATAGGCTCCATGAAGCTCCAAAATTCCAAGAACGAGTCAAGAGGACCTGTTCTTGGGATACATCAAATATTGAAGAACTTCATCGGCTGGATTGTCCAATTACACAAGCGATTTTTTTATGGGTCAATACCACATTATAAGGATACATTATTGAGTTTATAGATGAGAATCACCAATCGTTTTCATGAGAAGAAGCGGATTTCAAGAAACATGCAAGGGGAAGATTGTTGAGAGAAATCCCCTTGTGGCTTAAGGTTTTCTTGATGGAAGAGGGGATGTTGACTATGTCACCGACTGAGATGGTAGCATAAACACCCTCGCTTAGGGAAGGGAGATTTTTGGGTGGAGTCATGGCCTGAGATTGGGTAGAGGGTTCTTTGAAAAATGGGGGAAACAACAAGAAATGGATTCAAGAGACGAGAAAGCCTTGAAAAGAGCTGCCATAGTTGAGAAGTGGTCATGTGGTAAGATAAATAAATAAGCACGATAGTCCAAGAAGTTGTGGAAAGAAGTCGGACTAGGAGAAGTAGAGGAAAGATAGATGGAAGAGTTGCGGAATATGAGAAGACAAGAAAGACTGGCCAGTCAAATATTAAGTGAGAGGGAAGTGTAGAGAGAAAGAATTCTCCACGAGGGTGGAAAAGAAGGAGAAGGTGTAGAAGCAAGGGAGAAGGAAGACGACATGGATCTTGAAGAGGAAAGAGAATATTCATCCCCGATGAAAGGAAAGATCGAGAATCTGGCTGAAGAGACTACTCCATAAGAAGAGAACGAGACCGCCATGATCAAATAAACTCACCCCAAAGCTATTGGAGCCAACCCCAAATAACCTATACCCCAAGTGTCTTCTATACAAGGGGTAAATTTGATACTACCTTCTTATGCTAATTTTGTTCCATTACAATTAATTAGTCAGTCACAACTGGGAAGTGAGAGTACAGGGAGGATATTGGGATCGCTTGGTAGGTCGCAACTAGGACCGTTAGGTTTCATTTTGATAGGAGCAACAAGATAAAAAATGGTTGGTCACAGAACAATTTCGATTTCTCAATACCTAGAATTCGAGGGTAAGGGAGACAAATATGTTGAGTAGCATTAGTTCTTGTGTGAAGCAATCTCGAGGTCCAGAGGGACTCCTGATGTGAATAAATTGGTTGAGTTCCACAATACCTTGAGAGGTATCACTCTCAAATGGTACATGGAGGTTATTGAGCTAGGAGTTTTAGGAATGCAAGGTCAAGCGTTCACAATTGACTAGGTGCGGACAAGGTTTATAGTGGAGTTTAGGCTACCTTAGTCAGAACAACAATATCTATCTGAGTTGTGCGAGATTTAGAAAATGGAAGGTGAATCTGCTTAGGAATACAACTAGAAGTTTAAATATGCTATAGGGAGGTTAGCACATCCAATCCATGAGGAACATCAAAGAGAATGGTATATTTAGGGATTTCTACCTCTGACACGGATTTTGTTAACGCAACAACAGATAGCCACTTTGACAGATGCCTTGGAACAATCAATGAATATTGAAGCTATGGAAGGATATCCTGGGAGCCTGAGAGTGACTAGACCCCCAACAGATGCAAATTTGGTGCAACTACAAGGGAAAATATCAATGCTTACAAAATATATTCAAGAATTAATGATACCTATATTGGGATGACCGCAGGTCTGGTGTACTAGATGTTACACAGAAGGACATCTGATAAATGAATGTCCATGAATGAGGGGAATGGGACATCCTAAGAATCTGATGGGACTCTCACCAAGACCCAAAGGAGGAGTTGCACAAGTATTTGTGAATTTACCATTTCATAACCCCACCCCATATCATGCTTTTACATGGAGCCAAGAAGCATCGACAATTGAGTATTGTGAGACTTCTTGAATTGATGGGCATGCGCCGAGACAGTGCCAAATTATTCAGAAGTATTAAATAGTACCAAATACTGTACATTATGAGTTTTGTGCTTATACCACACATACTACTAATCAGTGTAGAGAGTTGGATGCATTTGCAGACAGGTTGGATCGAACATCATTCAGGGTGAGTGAAACCCCTCAGGGATTGGAAAGAGGTCAAGGAGGTGGATTCGAAGGAGACTTCATAGGAGGAAGGACCCGAGGAAGAGGAACAAGAAGATACTATAACTGTGAAAAGAGCAAGGCCATATGGCTAGAGACTATCCTCATCCGAGGCTACCATGGTGCTCTCACTACAGAACCAATGGACACACAACTGAAGACTGCCCAAAAATGATTGAAAAATGGGAAGATCAGGTATGTCAACGAGGAAAAAACCTCATCAATTCATAAATCAAGAGAGTTATTAGAGGACAATTTCCCAACCTTAATATCATCACTCGAGGAGGGGAAAAGACTAGAGTTGATGTTGATAATTTACCTCAGATCTAGAAAGAAGCACCCAAAGAGGACATGTATGATCCTCTGAAACAAAAGTTGTTATTTAAAAATGACATAGAAGTATTTCAAAATATCCCTATCTCAGAGATGCAAGAGAAACCCCCTCAGCCTATTATTTACCTAAGATTGTGCAAGTCCTGGCTTCACCTCCTGCACTTAGAAACCCTGTAGTTACACTGAGACAACTTGAGCAACAACAAAATGTAGTCAACCTTTTTTTTCAGTTATTCTCTGATATTCTTGGGAATGCCCAGTTAAAAGAAAAGTTGTGCAATGCAGTTTACCTAGTTTTAGGGAATGAATAACCTATAGAAGAAAGAATAAGGACTAATATTCCCGAGAAGAGTACTTAGAGAGTGTAGAGAAGGAAAGTACAAACTGGAAAATAATTTAGACTAGTAGCCCAACTAGATGAGTTTGAGATTAAGGACATTACGTTAGATATATGATTTGATGTTAAAATAATTGCTAAAAAGACTTGGGAAGCCTTAGCAAAACCCCAGTTGACATATTCTCCAATTAAGTTAAGAATGGCCAACCAATATTGTATTTTCCCAATAGGAAGACTGGAGCATGTGGAAATAGATGTTGCAGGAGTAAAGACTGTAGTTGATTTTGAGGTGATTGAGATTTTGAGGGATAAGGACCCTTATCCTTCCCTACTTGGTATTGATTGGGACTATGACAACTATGCAGTGATCGACCTAAAGAAAGACACTATGAAATTTGAGGCAAATGGAATCAAGGTAGTTCAACCCTTAGACCCGTATGTAGGCCCTAGATATACAAATCCAACAAACAACAATATGGAAGGAGAAGACTTGGATCAGTTGTACACTGTAACAATAGGAACAAGAGAAGATTACATAAATCCTACTACTGATGGATCAGTAAGTTGGAGGAGTATACAATGAGCAGACAAAGATTCAGAGCTAGCATTTGACAGTTGGCATCAAGGATCATACAAAATATTCTCAAGGAGATGCACAACTATCTAGGCTAGATGGGTTGGAACCAAGGTTAGAGAACATCCAACATATCATGGTAACTCGGGATTTGATAGTTTTTTCGCTCGGCATGGAAGAAAAGGTAGTTGAGGATCAAAGGATCTCATTGTTGGATTTATCCCTCCAGGACACTCCTGCCAGATGGTGGTCCAATCACAAATCCTTACTAAAAAATTTGGATGATGTGAAGCAAGATATTAAATATAGATTTTAGGATAAGGAGTAGATGGAATCAGAGATGTAGACAGATTTCTAAGTTGCGCAACTATTCAATGGAGACTCTGATCTTAAATCACATATTGAATAGTGCGTGACATAGTGGCAAGTTTCATAAATACCCTCTCACTTCTGGGTTCAAGTATTTCCCCACTCACTAGGTCCAATCCCAAAAACTTGGTTCATGCATGCAGAAACCACAAGATAGACCAATGACTGGCAGACATTGGCAGATCACTTTTGAAAGGAATTCTCATTTACATGTAAGTACCCTGAGCTTGAAGTAGTCCTACAAAGAATTAAAGAATTCATTTTTACAGACAGTAGTAAACATAAATCAGACCTAGTGGTATGTGTAAAGCATAGCCGAGAACTTCAAACTAATCTTCACCTAAACTTGGACAAGAGACCTATAGAATGTTATAAGATTGAGAAGGATTTGGAAAGCCCAAATGATTTAGAAGAATTGAGGAACATATCCATTAAAGAAACATAAGGGAACAAAGAAATAGATAACATCGTACCCAATTAGATTGATGGTTCTTATAATCACCCATTGAATTTGTGCAAAGTCAATATAGGGCTGACATAGCAACCTAATATGACTATGGTGGTAGATTATTGGGATGAGAAAACTAGTCAAGAAATACAGAGTTCATTGTGGGAATACGAGTATTTGTTCCCAAAGACATTTTCAAAGTTAAAAGGGATCAAAGGATTTATGGGAGAGATGAAAATTGAATTAAAAACAGGATCAAATCTTGTGAGGAATATACCATACCGCCTTAACCCCATAGTGAAAGAGAAGGTTAGGAGGCAAATAGAAAGATTCTGGAAGCTGGACTTATTTTTGTAGTGGAAGAAGAAGAATGGGTCAGCCCAATAGTCATCGAGAGCAAGAAAGGTATATAGGATATTAGGGTTTGTGTAGACTACAAAATCCTTAACTTTGCTTGTGTGCATGACCCTTTTCCAACACCTTTTACTAATGAGGTACTAGAACAGGTTGTGGGGAAAGAGTCTTAGTCATTTACAGATGGATTTTCAGGGTATCACCAAGTAAGGATTTATGAAGAGGACAAAAAAAATACCACATTCATAACATAATGGGGGTCATTTTCCTACAATGTGATGCCATTCGACTTAAAGAAAGCCCCTACATTTTTATCCAGGATTGTAATATCATCTTTATGAGAATTTATTCACAAGTTCATAGAATTTTATATGGATGATTGAATGGTATATAGCCTGCTCAAGGAACATGTAGCACTACTACGTCTAATGTTTGACATATGTAGGGAATTGCAAATATTGTTGAACCTCAGAAAGTGTATCTTCTGTGTGCCACATGGAAATTTGTTAGGACACATAGTATGCCGAGAGGGAGTACTTGTAGACCCAACCAAAGTTGTAGTCATTGTGAGCATGTTGTTGCCTACGAGTGCTAAGCAGTTGTGCTCCACACTGGGGCACACAGGGTACTACCGAAGGTTCATCAGAAGATATGCAAACATCACTGCATCACTGGAAAATCTATTAAAGAAGGTCAAAGTGTTCCAATGGACCCCAAAATGTGATAAAGCATTTGAGACCCTAAAGGAGAATCTCAACACAACACCTATTCTGATATTTCCAAATTGGGAAAATGAATTTCACGTCCACATAGATGCTTCAGGTATTGCCTTAGAAGCTATCTTAGCACAACCAGGGGATGGATCCATGGATCATCCTATATATTTTGAGAGAAGGAAGTTATCATAAGATGAGCACAACTATACAACGACATAAAGGGGGGGTTTACCTATGATTTATGCTTTGCATAAATTTAGACATTATTTGTTAGGTTCTCATTTTAAGTTCTTTATTGATCATTCTGCATTAAAATATCTAGTTAACAAAGCTTTGTTGGAAGGGAGAATTTGTAGATGGTTGATACTATTTCAAGAACTCTCTTTTGAAGTAATCATTAATCCTGGAAGATGTAATGTAAGGCCTGATCACATGTCTAGATGAGAGTCAGGGGAAAGTGGCAGAGCATTCGATGATCATCTCCCATATGCAGACATAGTCCGGGTTGAGGCCATACCAGAATACCTGGAAGACATAATAGTCTTATTAAGGATAGGAGCCTGCCCAGAAACATATTCTGCAACCGATAAATGCCATATGGTGGTTAGAGCAACTAACTATTAGTTTATTGCAGCAAAATTGTATAAATTGAGACTAGATAGTATCCTCAAGAGATGTGTCTTGGATCATGAAAGACATGCTATATTGTGGGAGTGCCACAATGGAGTTGTGGGAGGTCATGTGGGAGGAAAGGCCACTGTGCAGAAAGTCCTCCATGATGGACTATGGTGGGCCATTCTCTTCAAGGATGAAATGGTATATGCTAGATCAAGTGATGTCCTTCAAAGAGTGGGTAAGTCATCATGATGAGATGAATTACCAATTCAACCAGTTCAATCTTTACAAGCATTTGAGAAGTGGGCGGTTGATTTCATTGGGCCGATCAACCCCACAGCTAAGAATTCAAAGGCTAGGTACATTATTACCACAACTGACTACCTTACACATTGGGCTGAGGCAACAACTATTCAAGATTGTTTGAATGATACTGCTACTAGGTTCATTTTTGAAAATATTATCACTCAATTTGGATGTCCTAGGAGTCTGACCAGTGATTAGGGAGCTCATTTTATCAGTATTACCACAGAAAAGCTTACAATATATTTCTTGATCCAACATCATAAAATAAGTCCCTACCACCCGCAAGCCAATGGGACAGTAGAAGCATTCAAGAAGATTATGGAGAGAGGGTTAACAAAGGTTTGTTGCACAAATAGGGAATATTGGGATGAAAAAGTTCCAACAATACTATGGGCTTTCAAAACAACCACAAAGAAACTCCGCAAGTACACTCCATTTCAGCTAGTTTATGGAAAAGAGACTGTGGTGCCTATAGAATTCATTACTCCAAGTTTGTGCATTCCACATATCACACACATGTCGAAGGACAAATCAGTTGCGCAAAGACTCATAGAGTTATAATAACTTGAAGAGACTAGGTTTTTAGCAGACTTACATCAGTCAGTTGAGAAAGAAAGGCAGAAATATTGGGATGATAGACACATTAAGAATAAAGTATTTGCACAAGGAGACAAGATCCTACTCTATGATAGTTGATACCAGAAGCATCCAGGAAAGTTGTGTGTGCATTGGTTGGGACCATTCATAGTTGTGGAAATCCGACCTTATGGAGTAATGAGACTTGCACAATTGGATGGTATGTTGCAACCAAGATGGGTAAATGGTGCTCACCTAAAACCCTATATGTCTCAGAACTGAGCTAAAGGACTCTTGATCTAGTTCGAAGGATCATGTATAGTAGTTAGATTCAAGTTTTCTACAATTTCTGTAAATTCAGTTAATAAAGCCGACGTGTGCAGTGTTGTGCTATGACATGTAGATCATTTATTTTTTGATCTAGGTGTTGTTTGATGCAGAATTGCTTACTCAGTAGTGTAGGATCAAAAGCATCAAGAACCCATTAATGAAAATCATTAATATGACTGGGACCCCTTTGTGGTCAGAGGGAGAGAGAATCTGAATGCAATCTGAGTCCATGTGCCACACAAACCCAGTCTAGTCACAATCTTTATTAATATTGCGGTACCCTGTCTGAATTCAGTTAAGCCATAAAGTCGCGATACACAAATATTCCATTGTTATTTGCACCAGGATTCTCATCCATCAAACGATAAGGCCTGAAATCAACCACATCCCTGTCCAACTTGCATAGTAAATGCCAAAATCGCCCAATAGGATTTACCCCGTTAAACCATCCCATCGGACAACTCAGATCCAAGTTTTGTCTATAGGATAATGATGAACAACTGTTATTACTGAACTTTCCAACTAATCTTGAGTATAAGACTCTAAGAACTTGCGGTAGAATGCATTGTTTCTAGAAAGAACTTAGATTTGTTTTGAATTATGTAGAGGGAGCAAGGCTGTGTAATCTTGAGACCCGTAGCTGTGACCCCAATCCTTGTTTCATCGTGGAATTTTATGATAATCCAGAATGCACAATGCCGAGAGATATAGGAAGTTGAAGGATTTTGTCCAAGGATGCAGTACCAGACAAACCCTATGACCTTTGATTTGAGGTCATGGGTGATATTAAGGGGAAGGTGGAGAAGGTCAAGCTCCTCTATCTCGACTTAATAGATCAAGTCTTGTTCCCCTACATGAACATAGACATTTTGTGGAGTATCACTCCAGATGAGTTGGGAGGCATGCAGTTTGTGCCAAATCCTAGATTCATTAACCTTTTTAACTCAACTATCATGAACCTCATGGACCTACCAGTGTTCGATACCACTGAGGAAGTTGCGCGGTGCCCAAGTTTCTGATCAACAGGGTGTATGACAAAAGTATTTGGTTGGATAAGAGATATCCAATCCACACCGAAGACATCCACCATCTTATAGGACTATCCCTAGAGGGAGAGGACATTTCCAAGGCATTCTAGGGTCCCAGCAAGCATGACAAAAATAAAGGGGAGCCCAGCCTATATGAAAGGTTCCATACGTAGAGGGGGGGTGCACAACCAAAATAGACCCCGTACTACCAAATATGGTCAAGACTGGCTGCTACATCATAGCCAAAAAAGTCATGAGGTCTTACTACAAGGGAGAATTCACATTGGATGCATTATCAGTGGTAGTGTTTTGTGCCAATGGTGTTGTATTCAATTGGTGTAGTTACCTGTTGGAGGAACTAATTGTGGCTTGCGAACAAGCCTAGGATAAGGGAGGAACCTTCACATATGGATACTTGTTTCTTGTGTTTGAAATTCTCAAGTGGACGCCACCCCCTGGAAGACCGTTGGCACTAGAAGATAATGGGGGCTAGCAAATATGTTTGAGCCATGGAATTCAAGGGAGGACTAGGAGAACACAACCTTCAACAACATGACATTCTCCAAGTGGTACAACGGGCTCATTGACACAACACATAGGTTATGCATTCCATAGGAGCTCCTCAACTGCAATATGAGGAACATAGATTTCAACATAAACTGACACCATACGTTTGTATGGTCAAGGTATGTTAATAGGGAGGACTTCCCTTCAAGAATGTTGTTGTTCTAATTGGATGAGGAGGCCTTCAAAAAAGAGGTAATGTCATGGCATGGATTTAAACACAACCCGTGCAATTCAAGGATGCACTACATTTTTCCTGTTGAGCTGCTGAAGAAGAAAGGTAAATAAGTAGGGGTAGGCCTGGCTCAGACTCAGAGGCGTAAAAGAAAGAATCTCCGACACAGACAGACTACGAAGAAGAGGAGGAGACACAACCATTAGAGTGTAAGAAGAGGGCACTATCGGTGTTCCCGCAACTGCCAAATAAAGCCCTGTTTAAAGGTAAGGATGTCAACAAAATCATGAGTACTACATTCATTACAGAGTCAGTGGCCAAGAATTTCAGAACAGGGGTCTCGTCGAGAAATTTTTTTAACCCCTAACCCCTCTCATTTGTTGTTCCTTTCACTCTCTCAGTGGTTTGAGCATCCCCCGTCATACATATTTAGGATGACCCTGAGCCTAACACCCATCCATACACCATTGTCATCGAAAACCCTCCATCACCACCACAACCCGAATTGCCACCCCCAAAAACCAATAGTCCACCCCAAACCACTAATCCAAAGCCCATGTAGCTCGATCCCCTATAAATACCTGATCCAGAACTCCCAAAAACAAGCCAAGAGTTACCTGAGCAGAGGCCATAACTTTCTAGTTCAAATCAAGAAGTACATAAGAAGAGACTGCAACTGACTAGCTCAAACCCTGAAGCCCAGGACTAGCAGATTGTACCTTTTTTGCAGCCTAAGGACACTCAAACGATAGAGAAGCCACAAGTACAAAGCACCCAACACATTTACTCAACAAAAAAGTTTGAGGGTGCCTGGGAAGCGCAACTCCAGAAGTGGAGGCACATAAATAAGCAAAGCTTCTAGAGGTTTAGAAGGAACTAGAGACAACTTCAGGGCATATCGCAACATCATCATAGGAACAAATGGAGCTCGTTTTCCAAAACCCTTAGCAATACGTAGAGTTTCTACAACTTTTCTTGGCTAGAATAAAGGTTATAACACTCTTTCCATCAACATTAAGGTTGTGACTTGTGCCAAGACCATCCATAAGAGAGGAGGAGGTAGAGACTCCCCCAGAATATTCAATGGCTAGTGGACTTGCACTATAGGTCTTAGCACCCAGGGACACAACCCCTTCATCTGTTGACCTTACATAGTGGCTAGCAACAAAATTAGTTGGAATGATGAGATCATCAACTGATCAACTGGAGTAGAGGCTCCAATAGGCCGAAAGGTCGACAGATTTCATAAGGGAGGAACCACTCCATACGAAAGTGTGCAGAAAAAAAGAAGAACATGCAAATATCTAGGTGGAGCATAGACTGGAAAGAGTTCAAGAAAGGCTTGCTGAAGCTTGGCTGAAAATACGGAAGGTTGCACCCCAATTTCTATAAGCCAGTGATGTAGGAGAGCCAAAGCATCAGATTGAATTACTTCAAGGAGCATGGTCATAATTGGCCATTTGTGTAAGGCATATGGAAGTGCAATTGCAGAAAACTCAACAAGAATCAGAGCAATCTCCTCACAAGCTGCAGGAGTAGATGAAGAAAATTGTGGTAGAAGGCAACAATTTCTGAGCAGCACTACACAAGTGCACAACTAAGTGCACAAAGATTTTCAAGGAAGTCAATGATTGGATGGGCATCATCGCTAGGAGAAACCAGAATTTGGAGGGCATGCGCACTAGAATCCAGTTGTTGAATGAGGAACTTGCGGCTACTATGGATCCATTTGAGCAACAACAAAAGTTTGATCAAATTCAACAAGTGGATAATGAGTTGAATGCTCTATTTGAGGCACAATCTGTAGCTAAGAAGGAGTTTTGTGACTTTCAAACTGTCATTCAGACAGTTTACATGAAAATGCATCAGGTTGATGAAACAACAGGTTCTGAATGGAATTATTTGGTCTCATCCAAGACCAAAGGATGTATTACATATGTGACCCAATAGTTCGTCGTCGAGGCCTCACTCCTTGCTAGGAAATGACAGGATAAATTTGGGAGATTTCAGGAAGTCAAGAAGCGGGCCTTCGAGATGGTCCCAGATTTGGGCCCTCTGTTTGAAGAGGAAGAAGAAGAGAAAAGGAAAGAGGAAAAGGAGGACAAGGGAAAGCAATAGTTTCACTTGAAAGATGTGAAATATCTGAGTGCTTCACTCGAGGGCGAGTCACGATTTTTGGTTGGAGCCTATTGGGCCCTTCATTTTTGGATTGGAAGATGCACAAGAAGGACTACAGTCCCATTTTTGGTTTAGCAAAAGTTGTGCAAGCTATAGAAGAAGTTGGACAACGAAGAAAGAGAAAGTAACAAAAATTGGTTGTGAAAAGGACAGTGCAACGCCAGCAAGGAAAAAGCAGTTACAATAGAACAAGAAAACATGCGAGCTCAAAGCCAAAAGACCCTACTTTGCTTATATATATGGGATGAATACATTTAAATGGGTTATCTTAGGATTGTAAAAGGGTCTCCCCTTGTTGTTTTGTCCGGGTTGTTGTTCTTCTTATTGTTGTCTATTATTGAGAAGTTGGGTTTTAGTTCTGTAAATGTAATCTGTATACAATTTTGGGTAAATAGAGCTCTGTGGCATGGGTCCAGAGCTAGAAGTCTTTAACAGAGCATTACTTTGTATCTCTAAGGTTATATATGATAAGATCTGATGATAATATATAAAGAAGGATCTAAAATTTTGAAATATGTTGTGTCATTCTATGTTTATGCTTCTGCATTGTATATTTACATCGCTTCTTTATGATCATAAGTTCCATATGATGTTTCTGTGTACGAATGATTTTGGCAACCTAAGTAGCTTCAGTTCCTACATGTATAAGTTCAGAGTTGTTCTGTAGTTAGTTTTTATTGCATAAAAACATGGTGAATCTTGAAGGTTCTGTGAACCCACCTAAGTATTCTCCTTCACTTCCCTATCCTTCTGTCTTGGTTGCGCTTCAGGTGAGACTTCTTCTCTTTGGAGGAGATGAAAATTCCAGTGCTCTAGATGACACTGTACCTTTTGTTGGTAACTTGAGAAGGACCCTGGTCTAATCAATTCCTCGCCAACACTTCTTCCTAGTTCCTCCTTCCCTCACAACACATTCTAGCAATGTCACTTTCCATACTTGTTATACTACTGTTTAGCCACATAGGCCCTCTTCTTTAGGGCTCACTCAACGATCCTTTGAGACAACATAAATTCCTAGGTCTCCACCATCTCTTGCAAGTTCATTATAAAATCTAGTATCCATACTCTCATCATAAAATAGTGTCTTGACACCTCAAATTGGTATTTTTGGCCATGTATTTCAATACTAACCAAAATGATCCTAGTGGTTTTCATAATACATTGCAGATGGTTTTCTAGTAGCTCACTTGCATGGTTCTAATGTTTACCTATGCTACCTTATCTGATGAATAAGAGAGGCATTCATACTTGGATAAAAAAAAAATCCCATGGATTCCACCGCAATAGTTGAACACCTAATTGTTCTACCCAATGTGAGAATACAATGAGTATAAAAAACCTCCAAAAATGGAATTCCTAGTTCATATACTATGCGTGCAATACGTTATGTAGTACCTCATTAGTGACATACCTCACCTAGTTCAACTTTATGCCATTTGAATAGTTTTCAACCACATGGGTGGTGTATTTTGTACACTCTCCCTTTCCTCAGGTCCACAATACCATTGTAGACAACAATTGTAAAACATTCTAAACTATCTTAAAATAAATAAATAAATAAATTAAAATATATATATAAAAGACATAAACTAAGATAGATTTAAATAATATTATAAATCTAATAATTGTCTAAAGAAGCACTCTAAAGCTTAGTATGGATATGTTCATGTAACATAACACATTTAAATAATAATAAAACATTAAAAATTAATAAAAACAAATATGTCGAATATATATATATATATATAATTTGAATAACAATCATCCCCTATATGTGTCCAGGTCTAATAATTACTTTAGTTTAGTATATAATTGCTTTTTTAATATATCTTAAAAATGCAATATTTTAATATATATTAATATGTTTTATAATATTAATATTAAAAAATATGTATTGGTTTCATTTTGTTTTGTTTCAACTTGTTTTAGTTTCAATAAATAGATCATGAAAACAATATAGTGTTTAAGGAGGTTGTAATATATTAATATATTTTGTAATATTAATATTTTTTAATATTTTAATATTAGTTTATTAAACCAACATAGATCCATCTTAACTCCAAATTTATCAAGGGTCGAGAGGGATCAAATCTTTCAAGGTGAAAACTTTTTTTAAAGTGCAAAACTTGTGGAAAGGTTAGAAATTCACACCTCTAAAAAATTAATCCCTCTGGATGCTTGATAAATCAGAAGTTAAGATTGATATATTTATTTTACAAAATACGAATTAGAAAATATTTAAAACATCTTAAAAAAACATATAAAAAATAGAATTAAAAAAGAATTATCAACCAAAAGAAAACATTAAAAAAGCTTTATATAAAAAGAAAATTAGGGTAAAAAAAACTTTATATAGAAAAATGACTATTAAAGTGTTTTAAGAGTCTTAAGAGAAACTTTATAACCGTTTTTTAATAAATATATATTTTCTATTATTATTTTTTTAAGTTTTTTTAGTTTTGTTATTTTTAATTTTTTTACAAATTGTTTTATACTATTTTTTATATTTTATTTTTTTTAAATCTATATTTTTTTAATTTGTTTATTTTTAATTACTTTCTTAATTAATCAATTTTAGAAAGTATTTTTTTTTAAATTTTGTTTACATTGTTTTTTAAGCTTTTTAACCCATTTTTTGTTTTGTTTTTAAAGATTGTATTTTTATTTTTATGAAGAGGATGATAATAGAGTGGGGTTCAATAGGATGGGTTTGATTGTAATATTGGTGATCGTTTCGGACATGATTTCAACAATAGTGAAATTTAAAGTTTAAAATAAAAGTGGTACTACTAATATCGCATTTTTTTATTGGATGGTTCATTTTAAAATTGTGGTCATAATAATATTGGTTGTTGATGCAATTGTTTTAAACAAGTTGTAATTTTAACTCTCCAAAAATAAAAAGATGTTATTTATAATATTGTTTTCCAATTCATAAGAGTAAAAAATCTCCTAATCCTTATACTCCATGAGAATAAGATGAGTGAGGAGGAATCTCTCTAGGACATGCAAAGACTATGGAAAGTAGGAAAAGAAAAAACCATAAGTGCAAGAGGCGCATTGAGCGACTTATGCAAAATGTAGAATATAGAAGTTTTGAAACTTGTGGACTATTTTCAATCTCCAAATTTGTTGATGGTAACACTCTCCATGATTTCCACAAGTATGAATCTCTCCATTATCAATGTTTATATGTCAAACAATTATTGTGAAAAAAATCAGTGTTGGGGTTCTCTTTTAGACCTAGAAAAAGGAAACCTTCCCTAGAACCTTATCATTGCGAGAGATTTTAACATCACAAGAAGTCTCAAATAAAAATGAGGGGGATCCATAGTGAGAGATAAATTTAAGAACAAAATGTATGATCTCATCTTGGATCTGGATATTTTTTATGTTCCCCCTATTAAGGGTTCTTTTAACTAGAATGATAAAAGGGTGGGGCCTGGTCACATTATTGTCAGTTTGGATCATATTTTAATCAATAGCTCCTTTCTCACCTTTCCTAAAAAAAAATCTTCTTCAATCCTCCCCTAGGCGGGCTCGAATCATCACCCAATAAATTTGACCCTTACTCCTGAGATTAATTGGGGTCTCGTTCCTTTCAAGCTCAATCCATTGTGGATGGACCATCCTGATTTTTTTCCTCTAGTCTCCCACACTCTGTGCCAATGGATTTTGGGATCCCCAGTGCACATATAGGAGCAAAAGCTAAAGCACACCAAAGATTCCCTCAAATATTGGTCTAAAAGTTTCTCATGCCCTCATCACATCAAAGTAATAGAAAAAAAACAAAACCTTGAAGAAGTTTAGGAGGAAATTGAAACAATTGAAGTTGTAATATTCCAAATATAAAATAGTATGCAGAAAATAAATAATTATCTAGAAATGGAAGATAAACAATGATATAACCAGAACAACACCACAATAATACCTAAACAATACCAGAATAACACCAGAAAGAGAATTTTGATTACTGATAGAAATGTTCACTTACCTCTTTGAGGGGGAAAAATCCAGTAGAGAAGAGCTATTTTACAATAATATCCAAGACAAGAATTCTCATACCCTCTACTCCTATTTATACTAAATATGTCTATCAAAAGAACAATCTAGAGGAAGATCCTTCTAGAAGCGGAAGCTTACACTTGACTTATTCTTCCTTATTGCTAGGCCTTATTAATATTGACCTTTATTACATGGAAATATATTATTATAACAACGTGAGGGGTTAGGTCCCTAACATGTCCTCCCCCTTAAATACATCCTTTTCCTGAATGCTTGAGATGAGGAAATTGTTGCAGAATGGTAGTTGGTTAGGAAATTGTTGCAGAATGGTAGTTGGTTCCCAAGTGGAATCTACTGTAGTTGTATCTTTCTACTGGACTAACACTTCCTTGATGGTTCGTTGAAGCAGACGATGATCATGTTGGTACAAAACTGCTTGTGGTTGTAGCCAAATGGATCCTTCTTCATCCAACTTGGGAAGGTTTGTTTGAGTTTGGCACTTAGTTCCAATCACCTTCTTTAAGCAGGAAACACTAAAAACAAGATGGAGCTTAGAATGACTAGGAAAAGCTAACTGATAGGCCACTCGTCCTACACACTTGAGAAAGGTAAAAGAACCATAAAATTTGGGTGCCAGGTTTTACAATGGCCAGCCTTCAAGGAATTTTTCTTGTAAGGTTGCAGTCGAAGAAACACCTGATCTCTTTCTGTAAATTGACATTGAGAGATACCTTGATCTCCTTGTTTCTTCATGTGATTTTCTTCCATGACCAAATTATCTTTGAGGGTACAGATAATAGCTTCTCGAACTGTAAGAGTTTGGTAAACCTCTTGGACCTTTGAGACACCTCGAACATTTGAGAGAACTGAAGGTGGATCTTGTCCATATACCGCTTCAAAAGGAGTCATGCGAGTAGTTGTATGGTAATAAGTGTTGTACCACCATTCAACTACTGGTAACCATTGATCCCACCGATTTTTCCTTATGCAAAGAACCTCAAATATGTTTCCAAACACTTGTTGACAAATTTAGTTTGACCATCAGTATGGGGATGATAAGTTGTGATGAGGTGCAATTGAGAGCCTTGTATCTTGAACAGTTCTTTCCAAACATTGTTGGTGAAATTTGGGTCGCAATCAGAAAAAATATAATGAGGCATGCCATGAAGCTTGAAGACCTGATCCATAAAAAGTTGAGCCAGAGTAGAGGCTATAAATGGGTGTTGAAGAGCACAGAAATGAGCATACTTGGAAAGACGATCAAGTACCACCATGAAGACTGATTTATTGCCCAATTTAGGTAAGCCTACAATAAAATCCATAGAGATATCCCGCAAAATAGCAATTAGAATCAAAAGCAATTGTAGTGTGCCAGGAGATTTGACTATTTTTCCCTTGTTGCATTGAAAAACATCACATTCATCCATAAAATTGCAAATTTCATGTTTCATACCATCCTAGAAAAAATAGCGTTTGACCTGGTCATAGGTTTTGGTAAACCCTGAGTGCCCAACAATGGGTGTAGCATGAAGCTTAGAAAGTACAGTGGATTTAATTTTTGATCGTTTAGTTAAATACAAATGAACTTTCTTTCGAATCTCATCATTGAGCCAAGAGTACCATGGGGAGACTGGAGAATTGACCTGCAATTGTTGTATCAGATGCGAAATTTTGGTATCATGTAGCCATTCCTGGAAAACAACTTGGAGCCAATATAGTACAATGAAGGAGAGAGAAAAAATGGACCCTTCATCTTCATATTTTATGGAAAGTGCATCAACAACCACATTGTTTTTACCCCTTCTTGTAAAGGATCTCATAATCATATCCAAAGAGCTTAGTCACCCTTTTTTATTTCTCTGGGAAGGAAAGGCGTTGTTCCAGAAAATAATTGAGGCTTTGATGATCTATCTTAATTTGGAAGTGTTTCCCCAATAGACAAGGGAACCAAAGATCCATGACATGCACAATAGCTAACATTTCCTTTTCATAGATTGATTTTCCCAAATGTCTCTATGACAATTGTTTGTTGGTAAAGGCCAAAGCCCGAGCCTCTTGCATAAGGACTGCTCCAATTCCTTTCCCGGAAGCATCACATTCCAGGACAAAGATATTTGTGAAATCAGGAAGGGCCAGGACTAGAGTGGTGCACATGGCCATATTCAAGGTTTGAAAATCCTGAGCAGCTGCTAGAGTCCAAGTGAAAGAATTCTTTTTAAGGAGAGCAATGAGAGGTGTCACAATCTTTCCATAATTCTTAACAAACTTGCGATAATACCCTGTTAAACCTAGAAATCCACGCAAGATTTTGAGAATATTTGAGTGAGGCCAATATTGCATAGATTCAATCTTTTTAGGATCCAACCTGACATAGGCCTTTCCAACAAGATGAACTAAGTACTCGACTTATGAGGCACCAAAATAACATTTAGATTGTTTGAGGAAAAGTTGGTGCTGAGAGAGTATATGGAGAACTCGATCCACATGAGAAAGATGGGTTGTCTAGGTTTTACTATAGATGAGGATATCATCAAATAAAAATAAGACAAAATGACGGAGAAAATGACAAAAGACATGATTCATGAGGCTTTGGAAAGTGGAGGGAGCATTACACAAGCCAAAGGTCATGACCAAAAAATATTTGTGGCCCTCATGAGTTCTAAATGAAATCTTTGGAATGTCTTCCTCATTCATACGTATTTGGTGGTAGCCAAAATGAATATCAAGTTTACTAAAGAACTGGGAGCCACTAATTTCATCCAAGAGGTCATCAATGACAAGAATGGGAAATTTGTCTTTAATGGTGAGTTTGTTGAGGGAGTGAAAGTTAGGAAACATGTGCCAAGAACCTTCTTTCTTAAGGACCATGACCACATGAGAAGAGTAGGGATCGTACTAGGGTGGATAACACTTGTTTTAAGAAATTCTTGAACAATTTTCTCAATTTCATTTTTTTGGGAAAAGGGATGACGATAGGGACATATATTGGGAGGAATGATTCCTAGGAAAAGGGCAATGGAATGATCATGAACACCACAGGAAGGAGGGAGTCCCTGGGGAGTGGAAAAAACCACTTGATGTTTAGAGAGGATGCATTGGAGGTCCTGCGACATAGAGGGTATCTTAGTGGCTTGTATGGCATGGAGTTGTGCAATAATGCAAAAATGACCTTTTTTTAGCATATTTTCCACGCGATGGGAACTAATGATCTCTGGGGAATTAGCGGTGATGACTTGGAACTTATATTGTTAGCCCTCATGTTCGAATTGCATGGTTCATTCCATAAAATAAATGAGAATGGGACCCAAAGTCCTTAGCCATTCTACATCCAACACAATGTCACAATCACCCATGTCGATAGAAAACATATGGGATTCCATGTGGTACTCACCAATTTGGAGATGCACATTTTCACAATGCCCTCCACATTTCATGGACCCACCATTGGAAATCATGATTTGAAAATTATTAACGGCACAGATATAGCAATTAGTTTCTTGGGCAATGTGGTGATGAATAAAATTATGGGTGCTTCCACTATCAACAAGAATGATGACCTTCCTATGCTTAATGTAACCAATTAGCCTACGGGTTTTGGGAGAAGAGAGGCCAGTGAGAGAATTTAGGGAAATGATCGATTCTAATTTGGGAGGGTCTGAGGGAGGGGTCATGTTAGTGGGTCCAAGTGACAGGTACACAAGGGGATCCTAAACATCATCTTCTAAAACATCCTCCAAGATGTCCATAAAAAGATTTTGTTCCTTACACTTGTTCCCAGGAAAATATTTGTCATCAAAATTATAACAAAGGCCTTTGATTTGGAATTCCTCCATTTCATCCCTGGTCAATTTATGGATCTTTAGTGGAGTAGGAGTGGGAGTGACTAGCTTAGTGCAAGGAATAAAGGAGGGTTTTCATTTTTGAGAAGAGAAAACATGTTGTTCTTCCTTAGATATTTTAGTAGCATCCACCCAAATTTGAGGTCAAGCCATGCGGACATGGGAACAAATCTCATCCTTGAGGCTACTGATAAAACATTATCGAAAAAAAGCATCAGACAGTCCCTCTGTACGAAAAGCCAATCGCTCAAAAGTGGTTATAAAGTCTTCCACTGTGCGAGATTGTTTCAACTTTGTCAAATGACCTAAATGGTTGGTGTCAGTGTCAATTTTTTTTTAAATCTCTTCCACAAAGTGTGTCCAAGCCACATACCCTTGATGTGCATTTTTTCTCCATTGCCACCATTTCCAATGTTCTTGATCTAGATGGGAAACACCATACTAGATTTTGGCCAACTCATTTGTAATGTCATACAAAGAGAAATAATGTTCCATTTGATTTACCTAGCCAGTGGGATCTGAGCCATAAAATTTGGTCACATCCACATGGGGAAGTTGTAGGTCACATTGAAAGTGATGGGGCTAAAAATTTTGGGAATGAGAGGAAGTTTCACCTTCGGTTTGCAAAGGTGGGTCATATGAGGGAAGATCTGGAGGGATATGCAACTCGACATAGATCATCATAGTGAAGGTGATAAACTGGGTATTCAAGGATTCAAGCTGGGTAGAAAGGTCTTGTTTGAGTTCCTCTATTTTGGCGTTGATGGAAAAATGCATGTTTTTATTGACGGTGGAAACATTGGCACTCAGTTGTTTCACTTCTTTTTGGGTTTATGTGAAATTAGAGTGCAGGGCATTGAAGCGATCTTCTACGTCTTGGCTACGGGTGTGGGCCATGACGAAGAGGGAACATGAAAAGGGGTGGGTGGGACCACACGGAAAATGGGTTATGGGTGAAGTGTATCACAATGATCAGGGAGACAAGTTGAATCCAATGGGGTAAATCCCAAATAAGGGTGTTGGAATGGGGTAGGGTCCATAAGAAAAAAAAAATTGTTGAAAAATGATAGGTATGACTGCGATAATGGAAAAGAGAGGAATCTAATGGGATAGGTCTCAAATAATGGTGCCAACAGGATCCAATTTATTTATTTTTTACTCTTGTGGAGTTATACTCCAATCTGAAGAATATTGTAGTGATGAAATTCCTAAATGCTTAACAGGAAGAATTGTGTAGTAATTTCGTAACCCAAATGCAGGAGACACAATTGTGTAACAATAGATCTTATATGTTATGCTTTTGTTTCCATCCCAAGGGTTAGGATATTTAAGGGTTCTACAAACAAGGGTTTTCCCTGTGAAATATCTCTCTGATATACGTGTAGGGTCCAACATTAGTACTCAGCCCAATATCTAAGGGAAACAACTAACGAGGATAGACCGTGCCCTTAGTCGTACTACTCGACTACCAAGGTACTAGAGAGTATATTCCTGAGTGTTGTTCTCAGTGGAACTATAGTAGTCAGGAGGCCGATCGGTTTATCTATGGAGGGACTCATGAGATATAGGTCGATCCGTATACATGTATTTTCTGATGCACTACCACTCGAAGGGGTACCAACAAGGGTTACAAGGGTGGCCAACATATGTGTTCTTAAGTACCACTTGTATTTCCTGCATGTAACGACAAATCTATGTATCTTAAATACATTGAAATACGTCTCTACCCTGAAAAAAAAGTTAACCCACAATTTCTGTCGAGGAAGGTGCTCTGATACCACTTGTAATATTCCAGATATAAACTAGTATGCAGAACATAAATAATTAGCTACAAATGGCAGATAAACAATGATATAACCATAACAACACCACAATAATACAAAAATAATACCAGAATAACACCAGAAAGAGAACTTTAATTACTGAGAGCAATTTTCACTTGCCTCTTCAAGGGCGAAACCTCTAGCAGAGCAAAGTTGTTGGCCCTCGACCAAATTTTGAGGAAAGCTTGGTCAGGTTAGGACCACTTTTAGACTTCGACAGACTAGTTGAAGATGGATCACCCAGGCAGAGCTGAGATCATAGATCTCACTTGTTTGCGGGCTATGTGGACCCATCAAGGGGTTCATTAGGGTTTTTGTAATGGGTTATGGTATGTCAGCCCATGGGTTTACCCATGTTTAGGCCTTTTTGTAAGGAATTGTAAAAGTATAAATATATAAGAATGTATGGTAGAAGTAGAGAAGTCGATATCTTGTAAGGCTAAGTGCAAGTAGTTTTGGGTTGCTTAGAGAAACAATTTTTTTATGTAAGGCTTTGTGCTTGATAGAGGAGTGGGATTTGTGCAGTGACCTAGTTTTGGGAAGGAGGATCTGGCGCTCTGTGTGCATATCTTCTGTCCTCTACGAAGCTTAGCTATGTGGCTTAGTGCACAGGAGCAGATGAATGTAAGATATTTAGAATAATAATAAAGAAGACGAAGCAGTTGGTGGATGTAGCCCCACACTGGGGTGAACCACATATATCTTGTGCCTTTTGTTGGCTTTGTGTTGTGTGGTTTATGCTATGATTATGCTTAGTGATTTGCTTATTATGTTTGTTAGATAGATATGATATTTCTTATTTCTTTACTGGTTCTTTATGGATGAATGCTAGATCTAACTCATTTTTATGTGATAAGTAGTTGAAGTACTTAATATTTATTGTTACTGCACTGATCCATCCTAAGGTTTTTTTCTACGATGTTAATGATGATAATGAGTTAATGAATATCATATTGTAGTGTTAATATAATACTTTGCGAAGTGTTTCTATCACATATTTGTGTCCTAGCTTGGTTACAAACATCTGAGTCTTGTATCCCACCCTTCTCCTACCTTGGGTGAGACTTTTCCTCCTTCGCAGGTGTTGCCGAAAGGGCTGATATTTAGGGTTTTGTTGGTACCCTGTTGAAGCGTTGAACCTCGGGTCTGCCCCTGTGCCAACAAATGGTTCCATTGTCGGGACCTGAAAATGTAATTGTTGGGAACTGAAGTAAAGAAAAGAGAAGCTCTGTGCATAGATCTATTGTTGCAGTGCACAATACTCTACTTGACTTGTGAAGCTCTGTGCTAAGAGAGAAATCTAATGTGAAGAAAATAGGTAAAGCTTTGTGCTTTGATAAGAGTAAGATAAGTGAAAACTTTTGTTTCCAAAGCATGAATTTAAGTATGTTTAATAGATTTTGTCCTAGTCTGGAAGCTATGGCACAGTTGGAAGAAATATTTGATCTTAGAAAATCTAATAGAAATGAAGAAAGATATGGTATTCCTATGCATACAATGAGTTTTTGGGCTAATAAGTGGATTCATGAACCTAGAAATAATTTTTTGCGGGTCCATCACTGTGATTCTAGTGCATAGTATAGAAGAGGTTTGGGAACATACAAGAGAAAGAGAGGATTTACACTATGTTATAACTGTAGAATATCTAGACATCCTGCTAAGGAATTCTCTGGTATAGGTCCTATTTGTCTTTGTTGCAAATTGTTGGTCATGAGGTTGAGGATTGTCCAAAGATGATTGATAAAGTTGAAAGGATGACCATGAGACAAGAAAATGATGAAGGAAGTAAAGAGAATAAGAGCATTGTTGGAACAAGGGTAGATCTAGAGTTCAACGCTACAATAGTGCACCAACAAGACCTAACTACTGGCGCTTTTGACAACACCTGTGAAAAAGATGTAGTCTCACCCGAAGTAACTACAGGGGGTTGCAGGACATAGGTGTCTACAACTAAAGGAAATGCAAAGTGGATTCATAGCAACAACACATAGTGACCTAGTTATTCTTTATCTTCCTTAAACATACTGTACAATTTATATTTCATATCTAACACAATATCACAATAGTAGCATATCAACTAACAAAGAAAACAACATCAAACACACATAACACAAGATATACGTGGTTCACCCTCTCCCTAGGGCTACGTCCACGTAACTGTGCTTTATGATATATTAATATGGAAGCATATAGTTCTTATATGCACTCTTATCTAGTAGATCTTCTCTTCTTCTCTCTCTTTCTCTCCCCTCCCTGTGCACCTAGTTGTAGGGTTGATCTTCACACCCAGCTGTAGGGTTGATCTTCACACCCAGCTAAAGATCTTACAATACTGAAGGCCCTCATACACAACACTTTTCTCTCACACAATAGTACTCACTTGATCACACAACAACAATGAACTCTCAAACAACTTAGCAGCAACCCATCCCAGGTCCTTTAGACCTTTATTTATACATTACAATAGCTATCAGACACCCTTAGGTTAAAAACTAAGTGTCAAAACCCTAGATACCAAAACCTTCAGTGTCTAAAATCCTAGGTCAACTTGACCCATGTTTTCAAGGCTTCACTAGTCTGTCTTTCCTTCCTTCACACACAGTGCTCCAAATCATCCAACGGTGGATTTTTATGCTTATTGAGTTGTCCATGATCCATCTTCCTTTATGATCTGTCATCCTCGATCCCCTCATCCAACGAATTTCTTTCTCTTACTTCGCTCCATCTTTTCTTCTCTTTTGCTCACTTCGACCCAGTATCAGTCACTGTGTCTTCTACATAGATTGCATTTCTCCTTTTCTCCCATAATCTTCAATTTCTTCCATAACCAAGGGACAACAGGCCCCCAACACTCACATGTGACTCATCCCGAGGCACTTCAGGCCTTAACTTCCTGTTTCATTTCAACTTCAGACTGCATAGGACAACTTGTGCTTTCTTCTCTGTCCGTCCCTTCTATGTGAAGATTGTCTTTTCTATGTCTGGTACTCAGTTTCAACTGCAACTGGTACCTAGAACCTTTTTCTTATTCTTTTACTAAGAGATACGAGGCAACTGGTTGTCATAATACAATTTCAACCAGCTTTTGTTCACCAAACCTTCCTTCCATTCTCCAATCAAAGACTTGGTGCTTATTATGTTTGTTAGATAGATATGATATTTCTTAGTGATTTATTGGTGATTTATGGATGAATTCTATATATAACTCATTGTTATGTGCTAATTAGTTGAAGTAATTAATATTTATTGTTACTACACTGATCCATCCTAGGGTTTTGTTCTACGATGTTAATGACAATAATGAGTTAATGAATATCATCTTGTAGTGTTAATATAATACTTTGAGAAGTGTTGCTATCACAGATTTTTGTCCCAGCTTGGTTACAAACATCTGAGTCTTGTATCCCACATTTCTCCTACCTTGGGTGAGACTTCACCTCCTTCGCAGGTGTTGCCGAAAGGGCCGGTAGTTAGGGTTTTGTTGGTACCCTGTTGAAGCATTGAACCCTGGGTCCACCCATGTGCCAACAAATGGTTCTGTTGCTGGGACCTGAAACTGTGATTGTTGGGAACTAAAGTAAAGAAAAGAGAACCTCTATGCGTAGATCTATTGTTGTAGTGCACAGTACTCTACTTGACTTGTGAAGCTCTGTGCTAAGAGAGAAATCTGATGTGAAGAAAAGAGGTAAGATCTTAAAAGAGGTAAATCTTTGTTCTTTGATAAGAGTAAGATAAGTGAAATTTTTTGTTTCCAAAGCATGAATTTAAGTATGTTTAATAGATTTTGTCCTAGTCTGGAAGCTATGGCATAGTTGGAAAAAATATTTGATCTAAGAAAATCTAATAGAAATGAAGAAAGATATGTTATTCCTATGCATAGAAAGTGTTTTTGGGATAATAAGTGGATTCAGGAACCTAAAAATAACTTTTTATAGGTTCAGCACTATGATCCCAGTGCGTAGTATAGAAGAGGTTTGGGAACATACAAGAGAAAGAGAGGATTGACACTATGTTATAACTGTAGAATATTTGGACATGTTGCTAAAGAATTCCTTGGTACAGGTCCTATTTGTCTTTTTTGTAAAATTGTTGGTCATGAGGTTGAGGATTGTATAAAGATGATTGATAAAGTTGAAAGGATGAACATGAGACAAGAAAACTATGAAGGAAGACAAGATAATAAGAGCATTGTTGGCATAGGGGCAGACCCAGGGTTCAACTCTACAACAATGCACCAACAAGCCCTAACTACTGCCCCTTCCGGCAACACCTGCGAATAAGATGCAGCCTCACCCGAAGTAGCTACAGGGGGTTGTAGGACATAGGTGTCTACAACCAGAGGAAATGCATAGTGGATTCACAGCAACAACACATAGTCACCTAGTTATTCTTTATCTTGCTTAAACCTACTGTGCAAGTTATATTTTAGATCTAACACAATATCACAATAGCATCATATCAAATGACAAAGAACACACCATCAAACACACATAACAAAAGATATACGTGGCTCACCCTCTCCCTAGGGCTATGTCCATGTAATTGTGCTTTATGATATATTAATATGAAAGAATACAGTTCTTATATGCACTCTTAGATAGCAGATCTTCTCTTCTTCTCTCTCTTTCTCTCCCCTCCCTATGCACCCAACTGCAAGGTTGATCTTCACACCCAGCTGTAGGGTTGATCTTCACACCCAGCTGAATATCTTACAATACTGAAGGCCCTCACACACAACACTTTTCTCTCACACAATAGTACTCACTCGATCAAACAACAACAATGAACTTTCAAACAACTTAGCACCAACCCATCCCAGGTCCTTTAGACCTTTATTTATACATTACAATAGCTCTTAGACACCCTTAGGTTAAAAACTAAGTGTCAAAACCCTAGATACCAAAACCCTAGGTGTCTAAAACCCTAGGTCAACTTGACCCACATTTTCAAGGCTTTGCCAGCCAGTCTTTCCTTCCTTCACACACAGTGCTCCAAATCATCCAACGATGGATTTTTCTGCTTATTGAGTTGTCCACGATCCATATTCCTTTATGATCTTTCATCCTCGATCCTATTGTCCAAAGGATTTATTTCTCTTACTTTGCTCCGTCTTTTCTTCTCTTTTTCTCACTCTGACCCAGTATTAGTCACTGTGTCTTGCATGCAGTTCACATTTCTCCTTTTCTCCCTTAATATTCACTTGATTCCATAACCAAGGGACAACAAGCTCCCAACACTCACATGTGACTCATCCTGAGGCACTTCAGGTTTGAAATTTTTGTTTCATTTCAACTTCATACTGTGCAGGGAAGCCTGTGCTTTCTTCTCTATCCCTCCCTTCTATGTGCATATTGTCTTTTTTGTGTCTGGTACCTAGTTTCGATTGCACCTGGTACCTAGACCCTTTTTCTTATGCTTTTACTAGGAGCTACAAGGTAACTGGTTGTCATAATAAAATTTCAACCAACTTTCATTCACCAAACCTTCCTTCCATTCTCCAGTCAAAGTACTCTCAAATCTGAGTCATCCCTTTTCAAGATGCATATCTTCGTCAACACAATCTCCAAGATCTTATTGAGTTCTTAAACCATGCCATTTGATTTTGGATGATAGGGCATGCTTTTTTGATGGTGAACTTCAAATTCCTGAGTCAAGGCTTCAATAGTTTTGTTAATAAAATGTGTTCCTTGATCGCTCATAAGGATTTTTGGGCATCGAAATCTGGTTATGATATCATAAAATATGAAGTGCATAGTTGTAGTTGCACTGCAGTCCTTAACTTCTCTTGCTTCTTCCCATGTGGTCAAATACTTTGTCACCGTGATTATGTATCTAGCTCCTGTGCGCTTTCTTGGAGGGTTGATAGGTCCCATGAATTCAATGGCCCGTTTCGCAAATGCCTGTAAGGTCAGTTGAGGCGCTAAAGGCATCTCATCTCTTATGGATGGTCTCCCATCTCTTTGGAATACATCACAGGACTTATAATATTCCTTAGCATCTTTGTTTAGAGTAGGCCACCAAAGACCAGCCCTAAGAATCTTTTGTGTTGTTTCTTTCCCTGCGCAGTTTCCTCCTGCAATTCCTTCATGTGCTTTTGCGAGGATCAATGGTCTATCTGCTTCCATAACACACCTCCTCAATATATCATCATGTCCCATATTGTATAGTTGTACAAATATAAGTGAAACATCTGTACCGTGCACTACCAACTGTTTCTTATGAATAATTGTATAGTCACTAGGTGCTAGTCCTGTTGACAGGAACTGCACTATCTCCACGAACTGATCATCAACCTTCCAAATGGCCAGCAACTGTGCATCTGGCAGTGTGTCCTCCAAACTAGTAGGATCTTCTCCATGTTCCAACCTCGACAAGTGGTCAAGACCTCTGTTCATTCTTCCCGGCTTAACCACAATCTTGAAATCATATTCCTGAAATAGTAGAAGCCATATGCATATTATTCCCCCCAACACTGGCTTGTTGAATAGGTATTTAACTACAGAATGATAAGTGAACATGTTAAATTGTCCTCCCAACAAGTAGTGGAGGAATGTCTGCAGTGCATACACCATGGATAATCCTTCTCGCTTAGTGGTGGTGTAATTAATCTCAGCTGTTGATAGCTTCCTGCTAGAAAATTCTAATGGGTGGTCAATGTCTCCTGCTTATGGTTGTGCTAACAAAACTCCTAATGTGATAGAATATGCATCGACATGCACATGAAATTCCTTACTCCAATCAGGGAAAACCAGAATGGGCACAGTGACCATTTTCTGTTTCAGTGTGTTGAAGCTTTGTAGGCATTCTTCTGTCCAATGAAACTGACAATATTTCTTTAAAATATTCTCCATGGTTGTTGTGATCTATGCGTAGCCCTTAATGAACTTCTTGTAGTATCTAGAATGTCCAAGCGCAATGCGCAGTTGTTTGACTAAAGTAGGAGGGGGTAGATTGACTATAATGGCAATCTTGGATGGATCTACCAGCAATCCCTTCTTACACACAATATGGCCCAGTAGAACTCTAAAGGGTGAAAATAAGATGAACTTATTTAAGTTGAAGGCAATATGACACTACCTACACTTATCAAACATTAGTCTTAAACATTCAATATAATTTTGCAAAATGTTGAAAACAGTCCAGTCATCAAAATCTGCTTCCATGAATTTATGTAAAAACTCCTTAAGCGCTTCGACCACCACCCTGGAAAATATGGCTGGTGCATTCTTCAATCCAAATGGCATCACTGTATACTGGTAGGATCCCCATTCTGTTGCAAATGTGGTTTTATGGATATCTTCCTTGGCAATCCAGATCTGATGGTATCCTGAAAATCCATCTGTAAAATAATATACCTTTTGTCCTCCTACATTGTCTAACACTTCATCAGTGAATGACATAGGGAATGGGTCATGCAAACATACATCATTCAGCTTCCTAAGATCTACACAGATCCTGATTTCTCATGTCCTTTTATCTTGTACCACCATAGGGATAATCCGCTCTGATTCTTCAATAGGTTCTATGATTCCTGCTTCCAACATTATGTCAAGTTCAATTTTTACTTTCTCCTTATATTTTGGGTTCAATTTGTAGGGTCTCTATTTGACTAGCCTTGCATCTAGTTTCAAAGGGATCCTCATCTCTCCCATGGGTCCTTTAATGCCCTTCATATAAATGAACTTGGTTGGAAACAAGTCCTGATACTCATGTAGTAACTCTGTGATCTTGTCAATGGTGGAAGCATCCCAATAGTCTCCAAAATTAGCAAGTTTTGGTGTCTGTTCTATTCCAATATTGATTTTTTTATTTTAATTGGTTTTCCAACAAAATTTAGTTCGATTCCTGGTCCTTCTACATATCTTTGGCATTCTTTTTCTGTGATGTTCACATTCCTAGGATCATCGTCTTCAAATGCATTGATATCATAACAGCCTTGCAACTTTTGAAGAGGCGCAGTCCATTGATCCTCTTCTTGCTCCAAAGGGAGGTTAGGTACCTCCTAGAACACTTTATGTCTTACAACCTATAATGATTGATCTACTGTAGGATATTGGCTTTCAAACAAAAAGGCAGTTATCAAGTTATGGGTCATACCTTCCCAATCTGTAGTGATAAGGCATAGTTATGCTTGAAGATACCAGTTGATGGGAGTTGTGTCTAGTGTGTTAATGAATTTTTGTACCCACTGTTCTTGAGGAATGCTACTCCAGGCTTCCTCACAACTTCTCACATGGTCCTTTAGAAAACTTCGACCTGTGTAGCTAACTTCGTAGCCTTCTACTTGCTCTGAAAATCACGTTGTCATCAAAGTGAAACATTGTACCCAGTTTGTAATATTGTTTTTCTGTGTCCCCCACCATCTCCCTAGAGTTGATTTCAGAGCCTCATCCATTGCCAACAATCTTTGTTGTGTTGGTACATTTTATTCAAAGTTTACTAAGAATTCTTCTAAGTGATTTAGACCATCAAAGGTGGGTAAGTTACTTACTGTTGTGCCGATCCATCGAACTTATTTGGTTAATCCAGCACATCTCCTTGTAGATACTTCATACATTTTTTTCTGCCATTTCTCGAGTGCTTCTTCTGAATCCGATGAGCATGCGTTGTCACTTGGTGAGCTCAAATTCCCAACTGTTGTAGGATTAATGTAGTCCTGATGTCTGGCTGTTAATTTGTATATGTTTTCTAGTTCGTATGTGCGGGCTTATTCCCTAATGGGTTCTATGTATCTCTGACCTTCATCAGGATCCAAAGGTGCAATGACCCTAAGGCCATATCCTTCAAATGTAATTCTTATTTTGTTTAAATCAACCATAGTGGAATTATTGAAATCCCATTCAATTCTTAACAGTGCAGGGTAAGGACAACTATCATCAACTATCTCAATCACCTCGAAGTCTGCAAACGTCCTTACTCCGTAGATGTACACAAGGACATGCTCCAGTCTTCCAAAGGGAATTACATATTGCTGATTAGCCATCCTAAGCCTTATAGGGGAATAAATATACTTAGGTTTTCCCATCTGTGTCCAGGTTTTCATCATCATGACATTGACCTCTGACCCTAAGTTGAGGACCACATAGTCTATATCATACTCTCCAATCTGAGCATTAAGGTGTAGTACTTTATTTTTCATTCTCTTCTTGGATATTTTATGTATTTCTTTATTCAGTAAAGGATCTACCCTTCCTATCTCATACTGTCTGACCAAATTTTGTAGTTCTTGTATGTATTTTTCATCTTTAATCAACTCTATAAACATACACAAGAAACTGACAGGTTTACTCACCTCTTTTCCATCTCTGGGAGAAGATGACTGATCAAATGCCAGAGGCATTCCACATTCTCTTACTTCTGGTCATGTCTTCGATGAAGAGCCTTGGTCTCTCCTAAATTCTTTTCTTTCCTCCTCAAATATTTGTTTTTCTTTCTTCACATCAAACACTTGTGTCTTCTCTGTAGCTTTCCTGACTCCTGATTCTTCTATAATATTTCTTTGGATCACTCTATCTTCTCCTATAATAGTTCCTCCTATAGTGATAAAAACAAATCTGGGATCTGCTCCATGAGGTTATGCTTTGATTAGTTGTATTTGTTGGTTTCCTCCTCATTTCTCCTTAATCTTAGCTAACAATGCTAGACATTCCTCGATAACATGATCAAATGATTTGCACTATCTTCAAGTGGTATAAGGGTTCTAACAGTCCCTTGAAAAGTGTCCTGTCTATGTGCAGTTATAACAGATGATATATTCTCGACGTCGACCCATACCTCCTCCTTCTCTTCTTCCTCAGAATCCACCATGAGGGTTGAAGTTTCCTCTTCCTGGAGAGTTATACTGCATAGTGCTTCGTTCTTGTTGTACTTCACCTTGAATTTTGTATATATCCCTTGACATTTCATGCATGAGATCGTAATCCCTACAATCCATATCATCATGTCCTACCAAATTATAGAACGTGCAATACATATTTTTGGGTGTCTAGACATATTTTTGCAGATAGTAACATTCACCAGGGTGGTGTCGATTTCTACATACCTCGCACCAAGGTAGGGAAACTTTCTTCAAAGGGCTCGGGGCTCCAGAGGCTAAGTATTCATGAAATAGGGGAAATTTCTCCTTGTCATGGCCTTCTAATTTTCATATGATACACCAAATGTCTTATATTTTATCTTTTCCCTTGTCTTTATTTATATCTTTGACCTACAGTGATAAACTAGTTAACTGACTCAAGATTTGACTCATACCTGAGTTGGATTCTCCCATCAGGGCTGATTCTAATTTGATGGCGATCTACAGTGCCTTAGCCCATGAAGTAATCTTTTGTTGCATCAGAGGAACTTTGATGTGTGGCGAGAGGGAAGAAATGAACCATTCCTTGTTATGCTCATCTGGGATCTAAAAAGTCAAATGGCCTAACAAGGTCTTAAATCTCTAAGCAAACTCCCACACAAGTTCCTTTGTTCTCTTCTTGATTTATTTTAGTTCTGTAATGCACTGCGACTCTAATTTAGGTTTCTTGAATTCGATAGTTAGCGGAGTCTTAATGGCATTCAACATTTTAGGTGTACCTCCTTGGACAAATTTCATGTACCAGCTCAGTGCGTGATCTCTTAGGGTAGTGTTGAACTAAGCATGTTTGACAGCTTTGTCGATGATATTATTAATATTCCACACAGCTTCACATAGAAACCAATGTTGATCAGGATCTTCAGATCCATCTCCTCTAATGGTGGGTAACCTCATCTCATCTTCCATAGATCTTCCTAGGTTTCCTGACTGAGTATGTTGTGGAATGCTAGTGACAGTGATCTGAGCATTCTGATGACTCATGTTACTCTGGTTACTTAACACTACTGAAGAAACATGAGGAATAATAGTACTTCAACAGTCGATGTAGTTCTTGAATTTTCTAGCTCTTCTCGATGAGGTTCCTCTATCCTAGTGGATTCTGAATGCTCTTCATCTATCAGATCTACCTCTTCTCCACTATAGAACTCTTCATCTCTATAGTTCTTCTTAAACAGGTTCATGAGATGAACTTCTCTAAACACTCTCCTAGTGCGTGTATGTCCAGCCTCTGTGTCGCTATCATTGTCTGAATTTTTGAACATTATCTCTTTCGATCTGACCGATTACTGTCTCTTCAAGATGTTCTTCTTATGCAATAGCATCTTGATATTCAACTTCAGAAAATGTAAAAATTTTCCTCTAGGTCCCTTAAATAAATATATTTCTTCTTGGCTATACGATTCCACTCTGTCAACAACAAAATCATTGATATACCCTCCAATGGTACTATCAAACTAGTGATCTACTTCTCTTGACATGGAGCTGTCAATTCTCTTGACCTTCTTGATCAACGTCGATGTCCAAACCACTGGTGGTCTAAATATGATCTCAAATTGGGTGTCTTCTAACCTAGCTAGCCACTCGTATAACTTCTGATGAATTACTCCAAATAAAATCCCATGTATATCAGTAAAGATATATCATTCCAACCAATCCTCTGTACCAAGTTTGGGGTTCTTGTTATGGACTTTAGCAAATTCATTTTCTTGATATTCTATCCACCTCTGAATCTATGTCTTCGATGGAAACCACCGTGGAATTCCCTCAAGAAGAGTCTTGTCCTGGTAACAGAACCATTTGTTGGCACAGGGGCAGACCCAGGGTTCAACTCTATAACAACGCACCAACAAGCCATAACTACCGACCCTTTCGAAAACACATGTAAAGAAGATGCAGTCTCACCCGAGGTATCTATAGGGGGGTTGCAGAACATAGGTGTCTACAACCAGAGGAAATGCAGAGTGGATTCACATCAACAACAAACAATCACCTAGTTATTCTTTATCTTCCTTAAATCTACTGCAAAAGTTATATTTCATATCTAACACAATATCACAATAGAAACATATAAAATGACAGAGAACACAACATCAAACAAACATAACACAAGATATACGTGGTTCACCCTCTCCCTAGGGATACATCCATAGAACTGTTCTTTATGATATATTAAGATGAAATCATACAGTTATTATCTGCACTCTCAGCTGGTAGATATTCTCTTCTTCTCTCTCTTTCTCTCCCCTCCCTATGCACCCAGCAGCAGGGTTGATCTTTGCACCCAACTGAATATCTTACAATACTGAAGGCCCTCACACACAACACTTATCTCTCACACAATAGTACTCACTCGATCACACAAAACAATAAAATCTTAACCAACTTAACACCAACCCATCCTAGGTCCTTTAGACATTTATTTATACATTACAATAGCTCTCAGACACACTTAGGTTAAAACCTAAGTGTCAAAACCCTAGGTGTCTAAAACCCTAGGTCAACTTGACCCGCGTTTTCAGGGCTTCGCTACCCTGTCTTTCCTTCCTTCACGCACGATGCTCCAAAGCATCCAACGGTGGATTTTTCTACTTGTTGAGTTGTCCACGATCCCTCTTCCTTTATGATCTATCATCCTTGATCTCCTCATCCAATGGATTTATTTCTCTTACTTCACTCCATCTTTTCTACTCTTTTGCTCATTTCAACCCAGTATCAATCACTGTGTCTTCCGCGCAGTTCACATTTCACCTTTTCTTCCTTAATATTCGCTTGATTCCATAACCAAGGGCCTACAATCATGTTATAGAATCATCAGGAGAAAGAATCAAAGAAATTCCAGACTACATTAGTATAGTTGAAAGAAATGATGGATGATCACAAAGACGTCAGCTTACCAGAGATCCTGAAAGTAAAACAATGCATAAGTGAAAGAATAGAAGACTTCGACATAGATTATGTCTTGGATGAGGAAACAAAAGAGAATATTATGACAGAAGAAACTTGGGAAATTTTTGGAAAGCCTATTGTGGTACCTTCATTGGGAAGAATAGGCTTGTTTAAATTAAATATGATAACCCTATGTGGAAGAATTACTAAAGTACTTATTATTGGTCATGGAACATCGACTGAAGAGGAATTTGAAGTCATTAAGTTTGTTGAGAACAATGCTCCTTTCCCACTCTTGTTCAGAAAGAATTGGATTGAGAAGGATCAGATCATAAGGAAAGTAGAGGAAGAAGCTACAGAAAAGAAAAAGCAAGAACTAAGGGATTTCATAGCTAGAAAAATAGATCGACTAATAGAGGAACGAGAGGATAGGTCGAAGAAACAAAAGGAAAGAGAATTATCTAGCAAGATTGAAAGAATGCAAGAAGGTTTGAAGGACCTATCCATGCAAGAAAGAAGTATATCCACCCAGGAAGTAGTAAGAGAAGGGATATTAACTTTAGAACCTGTGAGAAAACATCAACAGTGCAAAGTCACTATGCTAGGAGACGATAATAATAAGAATGTAAAGAGGATTCTAGAAATAGCTAGAGAGACTCGGATCATAGAAAAGAAGGAAAGGAAGCTCAGTAAGAATAAATCCAAGTTGGAAAATCTACATGAAGTTACAGAGAACAAATGGAAGACTTTTCAGGAGGTAGGTTTGTAGGATTTGAACCTCGTCGGAATAGCAGAAATGCACAGAATGGGACTTCTCCCTGGAGAAGCTATATGACCATTGGAGGCACCCTGACCGTTAGAAAGATGCTCTGAAACAACTAGAAAATGAATTTATGATATTTTGGACGTTCATACCATACCATAATGGACAGATTCTCATTGATGGAAGCAGTCCTGCCCGTTGGAGAAATTCGTTAAGACACTTGCTTATTTAACCCGTCGAACACTGCGTCGGGACCAATTTTTTCCACCCATCATTAAATGAGATATCAGAGAACTGATTTTTCATTGAGCTGTGATTTCATAAGCTAGACATTGCCATTCGTTTGTCTACCCTTCTTTTCCGTTCACCTACCTCGACCTACCTGTTTTAAAAAGTGAGAATGTTGGGCAAATGCACTGAGTTAGAGAATTACATCGAGGAGGTTCTTAAGAAGTTTATTGCTGATAAAGCTTTGTCTGAAGTTGTCCAGGTATCGTCAACCAAGGGACTACATTCTTCCCCTTCAACTAGATGATGATCTGGCTGTACCAACCCCACGACCGAGCAATGAAGTAATCATCACGATGATCTAGATAATGCGAAGCAGATCCCGTCGATCTTACCATATTATATCCCACCCTTGGCTGGTGTGGTTAGCTGCGATAACATTCCTCGAGACTTTGAGTGCACTCTGATCACTACATACATTTGGAAGAGAATATGCATAGTGGGAAGTCAGATGGGACATATCCCACTGCTGAAGAACAATGAACTCGACATTGGAGAGAGAAATAAATACGCTATGCTAGCAACCCACAGATACTTGACGAAGACAACTGGGAAGAAGCCTCGCATTGTCTCCCAACCATGGATTAAGGAGCTAGCTCAGTCCACTGTGTTGAACATGATGAAGATTCCCCATTTTGGTCAACACCAGGAGGTTAACGTTTGTGTTAAACTCCTCTTGTTGTGCTACCATGGCGGATACCCATGGCTCTACTGGTGGATTAATGTGGATCCAACATTGATCCACTTAATTACAATATTAAGCATGAAGGGAACCGATCCTCAACAATTTTACCCAGGGAATGCCTCAGATTGCTCCCTGGCACAACGCTTCAAGGAAGCATATGATGAAGTTGAAAAGGGAAAGCAAGGCTACAAGGTAGCCTCTATCGAGGATGGTGTAGTGTGCCTTGCTTGCCAACTCATAGCTAGAAATATTCTAAGGAAGAACCACCCCACACAGGTCACCAGGTTCGTGGTGGACCTCGTAGGAAAATGTGTGGAGGGCATGCAAATGAATTGGGTGAGTAACCTCGTCAATGAACTTGAGGAAGGATTTCGTGAAGCTCAAGATCAGGGATAGGAGTTCCACTTTAGCTGGCTAATAGTATTGATCCCATTTGTCGCTTGGAAAATTCCTAAAGGAGCCACCTTCTTGGACATAGAACCATCGAAACCGTTGGTCGCTAGGTTTGCTACCTTGTGGTACACCAATGACATTTCAAATAAATGGAAGTCGAATGTTGTGTTCCATTCCTATTATCAACAACTGAAGGTTTTGATTGAAGCATTTCCATGCAGATCGACACTTTATCTATATCACTGTGCACATATATGAGAGAAGAGAAGAGTTGCAATCATATTACAACCTGACAGATGAAGACATGGATCAGATCATGAAGGAATGGACAGAGTAGTTCCTCATACTAGTCGATGATGAATATCTCTCTGACCCCGACATCATAGGAAGCCCCTTGGTCACTTGGGTCGAGCATGCCAGACAGTCCAGTGTGAAGAAGAAGAAGAAAAAGGAAGAAGTACATAATATAGAGACTAAGGAGGAGGACAATGATTCTGAAGGAAATGGATCTGGCTTGCCAGGAGGAGGACACGATGAAAATGGACAAGGAGGAGAGGATGAAGGAGAAAAGAAAGGAGAAGGAGAAGCCACACCACCAAATGACCCCCCTAATAAAACACTACATAAGAGGAAGGCTTCTCCGTAGGAACCTTTGGCAAGAAAGAAGACCCATGCCAGTAAGCCCCAACTAGAGGCCATGCTCACATAGGATGGCATCAGTCTAGTCCACGGAGCCATGGAGGATGCTTCAAAGGACCTCTTACAGAGATATTGCATGAAGCAGGAGGAGCTTGTTGATGGGCCGTAAATCCCTTTACTCAACAATAGGAACAAAACCTGCCACCGAGGCCCAATTAGACTATGCAGCGTTTAAAATGGAATGGTTCTCTAGATCTTGCGATCTGACCAATTTATAGATGGGATTTTGTGTTTTATTATGAAGTCTCTTCCTTTATTTAGGAATTGTTTCTTCTATACTTTCTCTTGAGTGGGGTTGATATGAGAGATGAAAGCCAGTATGACCCAAATTGACAAATAAAATGATTAATTTTTAACTATTGGGGAAGAGGTTAATCTTGGGATAACCTGATTCTCAACATGCAGACAATTATTCTATACCACAGGCCTAGTACTAATACATTAACCATGTGAGCATCCAATTATTGTCTGACAAACTAAGTATCAGAAAGAAATCACATATGTAATCAGACAATGGAAAGAAAAATAATTCTTTTACCATAACCATGCATCACATAATAACACAATGATTTATCTTCATCATTAAAGCAAATAACATTAAGACATTATACTAGATAACTTGACAACAAAATTAATTGCTCTTACTCGTTACTGCATAATTCATGAAACAGGATAGGAAGTAGTTCTTCTCTAAGTCCAATCACATGCATCTGATAAAAATAGCTTGTATTTGGTCCAGAAGGACTTCTCAATTCATAACAGTCTCAAAATAATTCTTAACAACAACAAAAAAGAGTTCTTACAACAACCATCAACCCTTTTTCTAATTAGTCGGTGTCTTTATTTATAATATAAAGTTTTAACTGAAAATAATGGCTAAGTGCATTTTAAACAAAACAAAAATCACCACGTGGTGTTATCTTCTAACAACTTCTTTAACAATCATCCTGAGATACTTCTTGGAAAGGGTGACTTCTCTCGTATTCAGTCCAGATGACAAACAATTCTTCACAAATTTGGGCCCATGGAAATCTGTTTTGTTCCATTGTGGCCGCATATATTCCCCTGATGTCCACTGCATGCATTCAGTACCTTAATAAACTAGATTTCAGATGATGTATCATGGTTCGGGTTCTAATCGAATGTTTTTCAAATTGTTGCACTTACCCTGGCCTCACATCGGCTATATTTGAGAACTCTTCGGTCCATAGCACATCTTGTTGGGCATGATGCTTAATCACATCGCTTAGGTCGATGAAATTATTGGGGGTGCCAAATTCGGTGAGCCCACATTATTTTGTTAATTTTATCCCAGTGCTTCTTACACATGGTCCATTATTCTTGGATCTCTCGATGTGGGTCCTGAGAAATCTTAGCCCAATACTCGGCTAATCGCTTCATGTGATTAATACTACTTTTTCCTATCATCGAAATTCCATGTTTTTCCTTATCTCGGCCTTGCTGGACTGCCTCAATGTACTCAAGTCTTTCTACTTCTTCTTGCTCCCTTCCATACCATCACTCCATCTCCTTGCATGTTCTGAGTGCCATGAGAGTGTCCTCCTGGAAATCAACTATGTTTTCATTTAACATGTGTCTTTCCTTCTTGAACTCGTTGTAAACTCCTGGGAACTCACCTTTTAGATACACATCCATCTACATGGCGCCTTTGTAATATTCAACAAGATGGAACTAGTGATCAAGATCCTTTAGGGCAGTGACTAGTTCCTTTTCTCCCTCCTAGCTCTGTCCAAGGTGGCATCTGAGAGGGATTTTCCTATGCTGATCAGTTCAAACATTTGGGCATTTTCTGTGTTGATCAAGTTCTCCTCTGTAGTAACTAATATGGATTGATACAACAAGATCCTTCTTTTCTTTGCATTCCTTTGAACAATGGCCTTTCTCTTTTGATCGTAGGATATCACATAGATATCTACTAACTCCTCTATTGGCTATGGTATCTGTTGATATCCCCATGTTACCTTATTTCCCAATTTACCGGTGGTGTATATTTGTTCAAGATCAGGCTCTTGAACTTCCTCACTATGCCTTGTGGGTCCGACTTCTACTTGTCGCTTGTCAGGGATTTGACTATTGGGAAACATGGAGGTGTCAAGTATAGACTCATTACTTATTTTCTCATCGGCCACAAAACTGTTGATTTCCTTTTGCAGGGATCCTTTCTTTGTCTCCTCCGGTTCAGGCTCATCATTCGAATTTGCTTCGTTTTTCGATTCATTGGGTTATTTTGCGTTGAGGTCACTTTCATCTTCTGTTTCATTTTGTGATACCTCCTTGTCTTGAAATTTGGGCTCATGGGAGGGAAATTTCTTGGGACCATTTTCCTCTTGGACATGCACAGGGGAGTCGTGAGATAGTTCTGGGCTTTCATCGTTGCTATATATATGTATAAGTTTGCTGAGGGGATTAGGCACTCAAGTTTCTATTGACACTCAACATGTCTCTGTTTGAGTTGTCCTATCCACAAGGGATTAGACTGATGATGTTGTGGATCCAGTGTTTCCTAACCTGTTAGTGTTCCCAAGGTCTGTGGAATCAGGACCACTCGACTCCATCGAGCTTCTTTCTCGGGTACAAGTTGGAAGCACAAGCGTTATGAAAAGGTAAGGATCATCCTGAATCCATTTCATTAGCAGTTTTCTTTGCTGGTACAAAAGTGCACCCATCCCCTGTGCATCTTGAACTTCAAGGAAATCCTCAATTTGTACTGGGGACTCCTGATAAACTATTATTGCCTCGATGCCCTCTTGGGGATTGCCTATTCCTTCATCGGATTCAGATGCTACAGTTCCTTCTCAAGCCTTGAGAATTTCTTGAGATGTCTGCTCCAAATACGTCTCTTTCTCTTCCCAACTCATAGCTTCAAACCTGGTTGTTCGAGGATTGGCCCTCCTTGACTCTACTTCACTCCAATATTGAGCATTTTCGGTGAAAATTTCATCTTCGAACCAATCATGGGAATAAGGCCAACATGATGATACATGTGATGCATGTTGTACTACCAGGCCCTTGGGATCGTGTTTGCGAAATTGGTCAGTTTGGAACCAGAATTCTACTTGACTTAGCCCTTGTTTCTTAGCATGCATGGTATCTTTGACCATGTAGAAGCCAATATGAAACCCATACAGAATGAAGGCTCGCTTCTTGTCTTTTACTAAAGTGGCATTGTATCCTTGTAGGATGGTCTAGTAGAAAATTACCCCTAATACTAGTCGGTCGAGAACATATATGGGTAACAAATGGGGTGCCTATGTGGTTTCGAAAACCCTGATGTAGGTTTTTCACCCATCTAGATACCAGTGACCCACTTTTGATATAACATTTTTTTCTTCTTCTAACATCCTAGGACACTCTTTCCTGAACAACAAAAAATAGATGCGTGCAATAAACTGGTCACAAATAAGAGCATAGGATTTTTTGTACCTGTTATCCCATAAGATGTTGAAGTATACAAGGACCGGGAGCTCTGAGGAGTGCCAGTTCAATTTCATTCCAGAGAAAATGTTCCTAGCATAGATGATGTCTAACAGATACGAGGACATGTAGAAGGAGGCAGTTTCCCCCTCTTTTGGCATCTAGTCTTCTCTTATGTATGTGCTCAGTTGTTTGGAGATGATGGCACCCCAATTGCAACCCGTGCCTAAAATGGCCACCGTATAAGCTAGGGGCATCCAAGCCTCTGAAAACCGAGAGAAATATTTCTCCCCATGCAACCTACAGAGAAAAGACATCAAGTATATGTATGGTTCCCCTAGATTGGTCATTGAGTACCAGCTGTCAGTCCGATTCATGAATTTTTTGTCTTCCCTCCACCATGACACCATCATTTTTATGGTATCATGTGATGCATAAAAACTCAAAACAAAATTAGTGCTCAACTTTTCTTCCAACTCCCTGAGTTTTTAGTAAATCTAAACCTTTGATGGCAAGAAAACCCCGACGCATCCACCATTATCATCATTAATCAAATATTTGTGTGCATCGGTGTAGTGAATGAGCCACTTTAGGAGCTCAATGCAAGGAAACACTAGAGTTTGGCTTGCCACCATGTGTAGATAACCCCTACGGATGTTTGGGAGGACATAATCATGTAGCTTCCTTGTATTAGGATCGTTGTGCGAGGTATACTCGAGGGGTTCTTCTTTCTTGATTTTCTTAAACAATTCTTCCTAGCGAGGGAATGTTGTTTTGGCTCAAATGTTTGCCTCTATGTCTTCGAAGGCTGAGGGTTGGACAAAAGCCTTCTTGGTAGCTGTCTTAATGCCAGGCACCGGTTTGGGGGAGAATTCTAATTTTCTTGCAACTGATGGGGAGGATCCCTCTCCAGCTTTTGGTTCTTGTGGCTTTGGCACTCTTGGGGATTTCCTGGTGGAGGGTTTCATTAGAGGCATTGTTCCTGTAATTAAAACAACCTTTAAACAAGTGTAAAAAGTAGCATTGGGTTGAGAACATAAAAAGGAAGTGTAAAACATCACAAGTGTATACATACCTATAATGCTTGCTAAGCTAGTTGTTTGATACTCACTGAAATTTGGACGACTTCTTCGGACTATTAGCCATGCTCCTCTGTTTGTTATGAAATATTTTCTGTGCAGAATAGGATCATACACAGTGAATTCGAAAGAATATAAATGGAGAGACTCTATTCATCGTATCAACTAGTTAATATGAGTAATAAATGTAATTCAAAAATAAACTACTGTTGGTTCTCCGCAATTAAATTGTAACTGCTTGACAGTGGACACCCGTAGCTAGATGCATTGTATCGACAAGATTTAAACAGTTTCTTTTGATTCACTCATGGATTAGCAACTAATGTACAAATCCACAATTTTACTACCACTTTAAATGCGTCGTGCCTAATGATTCTAAGGGTTACAACGTCTCATCATGGATTAGCAACTAATGTACAAATCCACAATTTTACTACCACTTTAAATGCGTCGTGCCTAATGATTCTAAGGGTTACAACGTCTCATCATGTCGTGTCTTTTTGGCATGGAGGTCGAGGATCGGTGATTGGGGAAAGGTTTTAGGTGGGAAGCTTCTTGGTGGGATATCATATTAATTACCTCCCATCATCGAAAATGTTTTGGGAGTCGAGGGTTGGTGATACCATTCCTCCCTTCTGCGATGCTTACTTTTTTGTTTTCCTGTCAAAGTCGAACGGATCGGTCTTCGACAATACCCCTGTCAAAATTCATTCACAAAAAATAAGACTTATGTATGCCAACGCCAATGAAGATCGGTGCTAGGCTATTATAAACTTCTCAAATGATCTTTGTCATCATTAATCTTTACCGATGCCGAACTCCCTAAGCATGTCGGGGAAATATTTAGTTTGTTGATTCCTTAAGCGGTTGTTAAGTACCTTTTATTGGTTAAGATGATTCTTTATTATATGTTCAAACTCTTTATGTTTTTTAAAAATCAAACATGAAACATAAAGGATAAGCATAGGAATCAGTTTCATACTGAAGGAAAAATAGACAGTGCAAAGGGTCAAGTGGTACCCAAAAAGTGAAAAAAAATGGACATAGACTTTTAGGGTGTGTTGAGTGCTCAACAAATGGCAATTCACTGGATTAAAGTAGAATCTTTGTTCTTCCTTCATTTCCTTTTACCATGATTCATGCCCCAATTTGTTTTTTTATTGGAAGTATTGTTTTAGGGTTTGGCCATTTACTCTGAGGGCATCAAGTTTCCCCCTTAGACTCTGGAACTGATAAGTGTTTGCCCTGATTTTTTCAACTATCTGGAAAGGTCCAAGCCATAGACTCTAAAACTTAGAATGTTTCCCTTTAGGTTCATTAGCTCTGTCCCACTTCAGGACTAAGTCTCCTACATCAAAATTATTTTCTTTAGCCTTATGCTTATCGAACAATCTTTTCACTACCTATTGGTGAGCTAGGAATTTTGACTTAGCCTTTTCTCTCTCTTCTTCCAACATGAGTAGAGTGTTAATCCATTGTTGCATGGCCGATGAGGGTTCTTCATTGGAATCTTCGGCCAGCTAAAGAGATGGAAGATAGAGTCCATTTGGGAGGATGGCTTCTTTCCCGTAGACCAAAAGGTATGGGGAATTTTCTATAGCTTCTTTGGGTGTGACTCTATCGGCCCATATAGCATTATAGAGTAGATTATGCCAATTTCTTTGGTTATCCGTAACCGTCTTCTTTAATACCCTTACTGGGTTTTTATTAGTTGATTCAACCACACCATTTCCTTGGGGATAGTAATTTGCAGAGTACTTGATTATGATTCCTTTGTCCAGAGAAAACTCCATCAATAGGGTGGAAGAAAAGTAAGATGTTGTTGGGCCCCAACAACTCCCCCTAAATGTTTACAAAATTTAAAGGGTCTCCATTAGAATCTTGATAATTATAATGAGCTACAAAATCAACCTTTTCAAATAGTTCCATACCTTGTCTTGCTTTGAGACAAACTTAAGACATTCACTATAATATGAGACATTCATTACAAGAGTATATGTCAAAATTTAGAAACAAGCATAAAAATCTCAATTTAAACAAAAACGTTAACTTTTATCAACTATTTACTTTCGTTTAAATTATGATTATGTGTTCATTCTTTTGTTCATTAGCAAGTTTGACTATTTTGAATAATGGGTTCAATACTTCATAAAATAACATCTTGGTTGGTTTTTCATTTTCACAAATTCATTTGGTGATATTAATTAATTAAATTATTTTTTCATTTTGCATCTCATTTAAAAAATAATAATAATAATAAATAATTATCTATCATTTGTTTGATTTTGTAAAAAACCAAAATTAATATTTTTCTCTTCTCCATTAACTTGAAGCTTCTAGAATTTTAAGATCATACTTGAAAGGAAATTATAAACAATGTTTGTTTAGAACTTATAGTTAGTTTAAATTCATTTTTTATTTTATTGTTCTAGATTTTGTATTATTCATAGATTTTAGGTTATTAATTTAGTTTTTTTTTTTGTTTCAGAGGTTTCTATTATTAATTATTTGGTACGGATCTGATCATGGACTGATTTTATTATCTAAATACATTCAAGATGATTGATACAAAAATAATATTGGATTGTTGCAAATAAATTTATGTGCAACAACAAATAGAATTTAGAAATGTGTCAAGAACAGAGACACGATTCTGCAAGACTGATTGCCATCAGACCGTGAGGAATTTGAAGAAACAGTTGAAAACCCATTTCCCAAATGGACCCATTTAGCTTCTGTGAATAAATTTTCCCCAAAAAATGCACGATTTGAGATATATTTGTGTCTCTTTATGAGAAAAATTTCAGGTGGCGGAAATTATTAGTGACACCGAGACTGTTCATTCATTGTATAAATATATGAGAAAGTTCAGAGCCATGGAGATTGAGGAAATTGAGAGGAGGATTTTTATCCTTTCTCTTTTGTATATTATTTATTTTGTAAACATTTCTTCTTTTCAAATGGAGTAACAGATGGTTGGAATCTTTGAGAGAATGGACGAGTATTTTCAAATAAGAATATGGAATTCTAGGTTTCTTAATGGCTTTTATCCTGTGAGTAAAATGGTTTTATTTTCATTATAATATATTCATATTCTTTGGATAATTGATTATGCATTGATTTAAATTAGTTTTAGTCTTTTTTATCAATACATGGTTAATTGCTATCATTTATATATTAATTTTTTCAGTCTTTAAGAATCTAATATCCCAAAAGTTCTTCCTAGACCATATGATGAACATGTTTTGTTGAAACTATATAAGAAAACAATTTACTCTTTGGATTTTGTTCTTTTGTAGATTGTACAATGTTAATATTGTTTCTCATATAATTTTTGAATATCATGCTTTTCTTTATGTTGTCCATAATATGTCGTTCCATTTTGTATGTGTGATCAATAGATCATTTGATTATTGTTGAATTTATTTCTAATGTTAAATGATGGATGATATCAATACTCAGAATTGAGTTTTTCTTCGTTCTTAAATATTGATTATATTAAGATCACATGTTTTTTAATCAGTTGTCTTTCTGATGTTATTAATTTACTCCTAATATCAAACACTTCTTTGAATTTATTCTGGAGGTACTAGTATTGTGTCATTATAGGTTTCCCTTAAAAGCAGGACAAACATGAGCTCAAACAACACAGAGATGAATTTAGCTTAGTACGACTGATCAGTTAGAGGTTAGTAGATGCATTCTTTTCTTTTATTTAGAGTTGTTTATGAATGAAACGATGATTACAATAATTAGCTTTGACTGTTTTTGTGTTATTGTTTCAATCGTATTCATTTAGTATTTATTTGTTTAATATCTTAAAAAAAAAAAAGTGTTGTTCATATTCGATTCAGAAACTTTATCAAACAATCATTTTCACAAGATTTCATGCAAACCTTGTAAACTATATATAAACTATTCATAATCATTTGTATATTCACATTGTTAGATAAATATTTGTAATTATTGTGTCGATTGTTAGAATATTTTCTTTAGTTAGTTTATTTCATTTTTCTACCTTTCGGACCCTAGTTGGCTAACGGAGACATTAAACCCATCAAGATAGGTCATACCAAACAACTTGGGTTAATTAGACAACCCTGAACTGGGTTTATCCTTCCAGTTGATCGTGTGTCACTTATGCCCGTCAACAAATGGAACTAGAAGGAGTGAAAAGGTAAATTTAATGATTAAATGTTTTACCCCTCAGCCTGTCATAAGTCCAGATTTATAAAATTTTCTTTAGTGTCATCTTGAAATGCAATAGAAGGCAGGCCAGACTGACAAGATGGCCTTGCATGAGTCTTTTTTTTAATGTATTTAAATCCCCATGGATCCCCAAATCATTGTTTTGGAACATGATTTCCACATCTCATTACCTGATATTCCCAACGAGACAGACTCTCGCTTGTCCAAACTCACCTTTGATGGTGGGGGGAATGTATATGCTAAAGACCATCTTAACAAGTTTTGGGGTAAATGCATCAAGCATGATATTTATGATTTAAAGGTTTTATGAAGATTGTTTGCTTTCACTTTCAGGAGGTGTATTAAACATTGGTTTGAGTCTTTTCCAGCATATCACATTATTGATTGGTTTCAGTTTGTAGATGAATTTTTAGATGCTTTTGAAAAATACAATTACAATCAATTATGTGAAGAATTTCAGAATTTACTAATCAATGGAATTTCATCTCCAGAAGCCTTTTCAACAAGAATCCATCATGTTCTCTGTAAATTTAATCTTGATGACATTTCATTTGTACTAAATATCCTCTATGATGCTTGTGTTCCTTTCATCTAGTCACATTCAATCGCGAATGATGAATCGGTTGAAAATCCTATCACTCAATTGCGAGAAGAATTTTGTTCACGGGATGAGAGGAATCCATCCGAAAATTTTGAACAAGCAAGGGAGGTAGAATCTATTGAAAAGGTTCTTACTGACAATCAAATTGGTTTTTCTTCTGAAACATCGTATACTCAGTCCTCAACCATCGTGTAAGAATATTTGATGTTTGGTCAAGATGAATATTCATATTCTTCTAACCCTTGCTCTAATCAGTACTTAAATTCAATTATTGAAGAACACTTAGGTTACAAAAATGATCTCAAGCATTTTAACATTCCAATGAAACTAGTTAGAGCTGTAGATCTGCAATTGGAAGAAGAAACCTTGAACCCTCATCTACAAATCATACCTTATCCACAATAAAGATTAGATGTTTGTCGTGAAAGTTTTGAATTATCTATCATACAAGAGACAAATTTAGATGATCATATAATGTTGAAGAATTTATCACCAAAACAAAGTGAAAGTTTTAAGGGAAGTAAAGATGAATGTCTTGAGAATACCATTGTTAAATATCATAGCTCAAGATATTATTTTCATATGCTCATTTCTAATTCCTTTTACTCTTTATATCCCGATCTCCTCTTAGATTCTAGTGGACTTGATACTTTACCCACAATGTCTTACTCTTTGCCATCACAATCAAATCTTTTTGATATGCCAAAATTTGGTGAAATTAATTCCAAACATAACATTTACGAAGTTGGATATGATTCTCTTTCCCTTTCATCACTCACATGGAAAAATGACATGTTACAAGATGATTTTGCATGATTTATTGTTGAAAAATACAATGCACTTATTCTTATGGAAATCAAATATTCTATTATTTCTTTGATTAGTTTGAATTTTAACGTTTACGCTTCACAGTTTGAAACAATCAATATCATCAAAGGAAGCATTCAAACCAATATTCTAATTGATTTCATGAATCCTTTTATGATGTGTTCCCCATTGATATATCCATTTCATCAAAGTCATAGTTTGCATCCTAATTTTTATGACAGGATCTTAGAATGGCTTGAATATTCGTATCTAAAAAATCTTCATAATAAAGATAAAGTTGTGCTTTCTTTGTTTCTACCTAAATATCTAGGAAGTAAGCATTACATGATTTTTTTAGATCCTCCATGTGAAGAAATTGATGAACACTTGGAGAATTGTTAGGAGGATGAGACACTTCAGCCTTGGTTGATGGTTATGTCAGGTCCCCATAATATTGACAAGTTTTCCAAACTTACTTACACTCTTCCATGCCATTATTACCCATATCACAACTAGATTGCAGAATGGTTGGAGGATTCATACATCAAGAAGTTTCAAAAGAATGGTAAGGTCATGCTTGTTTTGTTTTTAAAAGAATATATAGGAGGTAGGCATGACATATTTCTTTTGTATCTGCAAATACTACATTCTTTTATTCTGATTTTTGACTTTCTATGCCTTGCAAGATTGAAGATGCTCTTGTGGCTGCATTGGAAATACGATTTTACTTAGCATTTTGATCTAGATAGTAGTTTAGAGTAGGTTTAGGAGTAGGTTTTCTTTAGTTTTCTTTATCAATATTTCTTTGTGTAATAATGCAGTTATGAACACAAGTGGTTACACCAAGAGAACCATAATATCAATGTTGTCAGGGAAATTCACTTTAAATATTTTTCTCTCTACTTTTCATTGAATATTTCTTTTCAAAAACGCAATATCATCATGAAAATTTTAAATGGAAAGTAAAGAGATAAGTAAATTTGAACTATCAATTCAACCCTGACCTAAGGTGCCATGAATAGGACTGCACTCATCTTAATAAGAATTTTTCTATTTTCTTTTAGTCCCTTTTATTTTTAATAATAATGCTTCCAGTCAAAGTAGCATGCCATGCATCACTATCTTAAGTAAAGAACTTGCTCGCACATGATATTTTATATTATTTAGTTCTTCCTTTATTTTACAGTGAGATGTTAGTGGATCCAAAAGCTCAATTTTATCTTTGGCCAAAATCGTTTCCTTAAAAGTTTTCTTTTGTTGTTTTGATTTTGTGTACTTCTGATTTTGAATCCCATTAATAAAATTTGATTTGGTTTGTTGTGTGTGTTTTTTTTTCATTGATTGCTTTGAAAGAATTTTCTTCTTATCTGTCTTTTCGAAACATATTTATGATCAAAGAGCTATTTTCAAAGAAAGAATTTATTTTAAGACTTGTGTTTTTCAAGCAAATTGAAATAGTTCAAAGAGGTCCTGATATTAAGATATAGCTCAGACAATTGATTTTTAAGGCAATTGTCACTTTCATTTTGTCCTCAAATTGTCTTTGCCAGAGTATTACGCCAGAGATATGGTTTAAATATTTGAGAATTACGATGATATTTAAACTTTTTATGCCATCCATATTCTTAAGGAATCACTTTTAAGTTCTTCCCCATTCTCTAGATGATTTCCTAAGGAAAATATAAAATCTCTAAACCATGATAAAACTTCCAATTTTGAAATAAAATAAATAACATGATCAACTATTCACCTGTATTGCAATTAACCTCCAGTATCACCCCACTCTATTTGTCATCAAGAAATCTATAATTGTATTATTTTTTAAAAGTGGCATAAGAGGGTTGGAAGCACTTAAGTGTGGGAAGTGTGTGTAAACCCGTCGGGGTACTGAACAGGCTCGCTGGCAGCGGGTAAATGCACACATGATACCAAGACAACTCCATCGGGGCACTGAATAGGCCTGCTGGAAGCGAAGCAATGTCAGGTTGAGAGGTAGGAGGTATATTTTTTTTTAAATTAACTTTTATGGAAGTATACATCATGTGGATACAAGTATTGGATGGGATTAAAGAATTTGAGTGGGTTAAATGACATCCCTATCGAGGCTATGGAGGCATGTTGGCAGCAGTGGCTCTTTCAACTATATTGAAGTTCTTTTATAAACATTATGAGTCTTTGATCAAGACATTATTTTAGGTTATAATCCCTTGCAAAGAAAATTCTATTGTCTAGTTGTAACATTGAGCTTATCCTAATACTATATGGTCTCAGAGTAAATTTATTTCAGGGAGCTTAAATCCCTTTTCAAGTCTTATTATTTTCTTCCTGAGATGAAATCTTACGAGATCCAAAATAACTACTTCACCCAGTAAGTCACCATTTTTTGGGCGCCAACAACTCCCCCTAAATTTTTACAAAATTTAAAGGGCCTCCATTAGAATCTTGATAATTATAATGAGCTACAGAATCAACATTTTCAAATAGTTCCATACCTTGGCTTGCTTTGAGACAAACTTAAGACATTCACTATAATATGAAACATTCATTACAAGAGTATATGTCAAAATTTAGAAATGAGCATAGAAATCTAAATTTAAACAAAAACGTTAATTTTTATCAATTGTTTACTTTCGTTTAAATTATGATTATGTGTTCATTCTTTTGCTCATTAGAAAGTTTGATTATTTTGAATAATGCGTTCAATACTTCATCAAATAATATCTTGGTTGGTTTCTCATTTTCACAAAATCATTTGGTGATATTAATTAATTAAATTCTTTTTTCATTTTTCATCTCATTTCAAAATAATAATAATAATAATAAATGAATTATCTATCATTTGTTTGATTTTGTAAAAAACCAAAATTAATATTTTCCTCTTCTCCATTAACTTGAAGCTTCTAGAATTTTAAGATCATATTTGAAAGGAAATTATAAAAAATGTTTGTTTAAAACTTATAGTTAGTTTAAATTCATTTTTTATTTTATTGTTCTAGATTTTGTTTTATTCACAATTTTTAGGTTATTAATTTAGGTTTCTTTTTGTTTCATGGGTTTCCATTATCAATTATTTGATATGGATCTGATCATGGTCTGATTTTATTATCTAAATACGTTCAAGGTGATTGATCCAAAAATAATATTGGATTGCTGCAAATAAATTTATGTGCAACAACAGATAAAATTTGAAAATGCGTCAAGAACAGAGACACGATTTTGAGGGACTTATTGCACCCAAACCGTGAGGAATGTAAAGAACTGGTTGAAAACCCATTTCCCAAATGGACCCATTTAGCTTCCGTGTAGAAATTTGCTCAAACAAATGCACGATTTGAGAGATATTTGTGTCTCTTTACGAGACAAATTTCAGGTGGCGGAAATTATTAGTGACACCCAGACTGTTCATTCATTATATAAATATATGAGAAAGTTCAGAGCCATGGAGATTGAGGAAATTGAGAGGAGGATTTTTATCCTTTCTCTTTTGTATATTATTTATTTTGTAAACTTTTCTTCTTTTCAAATGGAGTAACAGATGGTTGGAATGTTTGGGAGAATGGACGAGTATTTTCAAAGAAGAATATGGAATTCTAGGTTGCTTAATGGCTTTTTTCCTGTGAGTAAAATGATTTTATTTTCATTATAATATCTTCATATTCTTTGAATAATTGATTATGCATTGATTTAAATTAGCTTTAGTCTTTTTTATCAATACATGGTTAATTGTTATCATTTTTATATTAATTTTTTCAATCTTTAAGAATCTATTATCCCAAAAGTTCTTCCTAGACCATATGATGAACATATTTTGTTGAAACTATATGAGAAAACAATTTACTCTTTCGCTTTTGTAATTTTGTAGATTGTGAAATGTTAATATTGTTTCTCATATCATTTTTGAATATCATTCTTTTCTTTATGTTGTCCATAAGTTGTCGTTCCATTTTGTATGTGTGATCAATCAATCATTTGATTATTGTTGAATTTATTTCTAATGTTAAATGATGGATGATATCAATACTCAGAATTGAGTTTTCTTTCATTCTTAAATATTGATTATCTTCAGTGCACATGCTTTTTAATTAGTTCTATTCCTGATGTTATTAATTTACTCCAAATATCCAACACTTCTTTGAATTTATTTTGGATGTACTAGTATTGTTCTATTATAGGTTTCCCTTAAAAGAAGGACAAATAGGAGCTTGAACAACATAGAGATGAATTTAGATTAGTATTGATGGTCAGTTAGAAGTTAGTAGATGCATTCTTTTTTATTTATTTAGAGTTGTTTATGAATGAAATGATGATTACATTAATTAGCTTTGACTGTTTTTGTGTCACTGTTTCAATTGTATTCATTTAGTATTTATTTGCTTAATATCTTAAAAAAAAAACAAAAAGAAGTGTTCATATTTGATTCATAAACTTTATCAAACAATCATTTTCGCAAGATTTCATGCAAACCTTGTAAACTGTATATAAATTGTTCATAATCATTTATATATTCACATTCTTAGATAAATATTTGTAATTATTGTGTCGATTGTTAGAATCTTTTCTTTAGTTAGTTTATTTCATTTTGCTATCTTTAGGACCCTAGTTGGCTAACGAAGCCATTAAAACCATTAGGATAAGTCATACCAAATGGCTTGGGTTAATTAGACAACCCCAGACTGGGTCTATCCTTCCAGTTGACAGTGTGTCACTTACACCCGTCAACAACTGCATTATCAAAGACCAGAATAGAAGGGACACCGAACCTCTTGATCAGCTTTTGTTCTATGAATTGTATCACTACCTTCTCGTTTACATCAGTCTTAGGGATGGCCTCTTCCCATTTTGTGAAATAGTCAGTGGCAGTAAGAATGTATGTGTGCAAATTTGAGGAGCTAGGTGTGATTTCTCCTATGATATCCAACCCCCACTACTCAAAAGGCTGAGAGACAATAATAGGTTGGAGTGGGACCGCCACTCTTTTCTCTTTTCCAGTGCTTATTTGACAAGTCTTACATTTTATATCTTAAGTATGAGCATCTTTGAACAAGGTGGACCAATAATAGCCATCTCTCAAAATCTTATGAACAATAGTGTTTCCTGCAAAATGTTCCCCGGCAGGGCCGTCATGGAGTTCTTTCAGTACCTTGTCTACATATTCTCGTTCAATACATCTTAATAGTACCCAATCATAATTGATCCGAAAGAGCACTGAATTTATAAGACGAGATTGTGTAGATTTTAATCTCAGGGCTCTCCTTTCTCTAGGGTTGAGGTTTTCAGGACAAGTTCTGTGATGTAGAATATAAGTTAAATATTTATACCATGAATCTTGTCCTAAGGAGATATATGCTACTTCACCACACCATAGTGCCATTTCATTCTCTGATCCGAGATCTTCATTTACTTGATTCTAGGCTTTGGCTGTAAGCTTGCACAAACCTTGTCCTTTTACTAGTTTTGCAAGTTTTGTATCTAGATCAAATTCCTGGACTATCATCATCAATTTCCCCCTTCTTTCCCCCATTTCCTTCTGGGTGAACAAGGATCGGACTGTAGGGTGTGGCACAATTACTTTAGTGTGATTCTTGAGGATGTAAGACCTGAAATGTTTTACTGCCTTATAAATCGCGTAGGTGTGTTTGTCTACAACAGGATAATTGAGCTCAGCTCCTTGAAGATTAGTACTCATAAATGACATCGGGGATTCATTGTTGTCATCATCCTTTTGATTCAATACTACAACTAGTGATTGATCAGATGTGAAAGTATAAAGAAAAAAGTCTCTATTGAAATCAGGACTTCGCAACACCGGGGGCCGGGAAATGGAAACCTTGATATTGTTGAAGGCGTATTTTCACTCATCATCCCACTTAAATTAGACATATTTTTGAATCATCTTTTGTAAAGGTTTGATGTTTTCTGCGAAGTCTGGAGTGAACTTCCTCACAAAATTGATTTTCTCGAAAAAGGACTGCATAGTTTTCTTGTTATGGGGTAATGGAAGTTGAGCTATGGCTTTAATCCTTTCTGGGTCTATGTGAATACCTACTTGAGATATAATGTGACCCAAAAAATTACATTCCTTGACACCGATTATAGTTTTCTCAAGGTTTAAGGATATACTGTATTTCCTACACCTCTTAAAAATCTGAGTTAAGTGTTGGATGTGCTCTTCTTTGTTCTTTGAATACACTATTATGTCATCTAGATACACTACCACATATTTATTGATTAGTCCCCGAAAAGCTACGTCCATGGCTCTTTAGAAGGTTTCTCCTGCGTTAATTAACTCGAATGACATGCGCTTATAAGATAAGGTTCCCCATTTGGTTCGGAAAGTGGTTTTTAAACGATCTTACTCTGAAACAAGGACTTAGTTGTAACCTGAGAAATCGTCTAGTAGAGAGAATATCTCAGAGCCAGACATGATCTATAGGAGTTGTTCCATCGGTGGGACTAGGTAATTGTCCTTTTTTGAAGCCCTCTTGAGGTTCCTAAAATCTATGCATAGGTGGATCTCCCCTGACTTTTTCCTCATCGGAACAAGGTTCGCTACCCAAGCAGAATGCCTAACCTAAAAACTGATATTGGCATCTAAAAGCTTCTTTAATTCATGATACATAAGAGGTTACAGGGATGGGTGATACTTTCGGAGATTCTATTGGAAAGGTTTCACCTTCGGTTTTAAAGGGATGGTGTGTTGAATGATGCAGGTATCATACATTTTCAAATCTCTATAGGACCACGTGATGACATCCTCATATTGTATGAATAATTTGAGGGAAGATTTCCTATCTTCCTTATATATAGTCTTGCCTGAATTCACATTCTTTGGACTCTCTGGGGTTCTAAGATTTATGGTTTCATGCAGGGGACAAGAGCTATCAGTCTTTGCATTTTTGGGTCCCCTAAATCACTCTTTCACATCAAACATATTTTCTAGATTAGCTATCCATTTCGGGATCGTGTGACCCTTTGATTTATCCATAGTTCGTCCCATCTGAGGATCCGTTTCTGTGGACAACTCTTGTAATTCTTCATCATCAATAGTGAGATCTTTGAAATTGTCTTGGTTAGTCAAGAAGTTTATGATTTGTTCATCTCCTTCGAAGAATTTCCAATCAAAAATGTTATTAGGTACTGACGGTTTGTAGAGAAGTTCCAAAGTGAATCGGGAGGCTTCATAATCTTCTCAAGGTGACAGCTTGGAAGCGGTTGTGGCCAAGGAGTCAGCAAGAATATTCTTTTTTCTGGGGATCACAGTGATATTAAAAGCCTCAAAGTGCTCTATTAACCTATACACCTCCTGTTGATAGTTCTTCAGATGAGGAGAATTTCAATGTATAGTATTTCTTACTTATCTAACAATAATTTCAGAGTCCTCAAAAACTTTCAATTGTTTGATATCCAAATCTATGGCTTTCCTTAATCCTTGTACCAGATCTTCATATTCGACAGTGTTGTTAGTACATTCAAATTCTAGCCTACAGGACAAGAAATGGCATTTACCAATAGGATCTATGAGGATGCATCCTGCTCCAGACCCTTCTTAAGATTTATATCCATCAAAATAGAGGGTCCAAATTTGTGAACGAGAATCATTATTTTTGTTTCCCTTATTAGTTTCTTTCTCGCTGACCTCTTGTTTCACAAGCTCTAGCGTCAAGTTTTGGTAGAAAAGGGTGTCTCTTATCAGTATCGATGATTTCTCTTGGAAAATCAATTCAGATTTTTGGGTAAGAGGAACATCATATATGATNGGGGGATTTCTGAAGTAGGATTCACATGAATAGTTTCCCAGTATGGGGAAATCTATGGACGAGGGCTTGTTACGTATTTCTAAATTAGTGACTGTATGTTTTAGATAACTCTCCCTGTCAATTATGATCATGTTCTTGTATCCCTTCAGTGGTAGCCAAAGGTGTGCCCAGTCCGTATCGAAGTATCCGTTTATCTTTTCAGACCAATCTCGACTCAGTAATAGCCCATATGCCTCTAGGATATCTACTACAATAATGTCGGTCACTTGCACAAACATGGGGTGCGTCGATATTCTGATCATCATGTCTTTGAGTTCTCCTATTACCTTGACCTGGGTCTTGTGTAGTTGTATGACATGTTTATCAATCTTGAGAGGAACGACATTCAATTTCTTGCAAACAAACAAGGGCATGACCTTGGAGGAAGCTCCAGAGTCTACCAAAGAGTTATGGAGGTTTCTATTGAAGATTTAAAACATTAGGAGGAATGGGGGGGACAAAAGGTTTCTCCTTTCTATCTCCCAAACCGATATTCACAATTGGTTTGCCCACCAAATATGTGTGAGTCAAACTTCTTTCTGGGCCATTACCCATCGTCGAGTTTTCCACAGAGTTCAAGGCCTGTAACATAAAGTATTTATGTTGAGGGATCCAACATATATCCATAACTAAAATATTTTCCTTTAGCTTCTTTAAATCTTCGACCACGTTGTAATCTAGTTTGGGCGATTCCTGGGTATGAATGCTTATAGGCTTTTTACTGAGAGAGAAATATTTTTTCGGGTGGTCGGGATTTAACTTACTTTGTGAGGCTTGGGTGGAGTTGGTATATTTGGAGCTGGGTGGGCCCTTACTACATGTCTATGTCACCGAAACTTCCACGGGTTGGTCTCGAGACTCAAACAAATCATTGGAAGGCATGATTAGGTTGGGATCCCATATCAGCATGGTTGTATCTCGTGGTGGGTCAACCTCTTCCTGGTCAGCAATATTCATAACCGAACTATTTGGCTGTTCGGTTAGGGAGACTTCATCTAGAAACCGATTGGCTATCAAATTCATGGCATGTACCCATTGAGGGTAGTCACTTTAAGAGTGGTTTTCCTAATGATAAGTACATAAAGAATCATGCATGACATTCCCTAGATCGATATTTAAGTTAGCGGGGGGAGGTTCAATTGCTTTGAAAGGCGGGTTTCTTTTAAAGAAAGGATTATAGGGCATTTGGCCTTGGTTTCCCTCCCCTTCATTTCTCTTCATGTCTATGATTTCATTTGATAATTTCTTAACCATGCGCTATAGATATTCTATATCACCATTACCTTTTTTCGGAGTTTGTTCAACAGATTTTTTGGGAGGTCTAGTCAAAAGGAGTCCTCTCCTGGGAGGGGGTTGGCTTTCTTTTTTCACTAAGGAGACTTGACCCTCTTTACATCCTTTCATCTGGAATTCTATTGTTTTGGCCTCCTTAAAATTTTCCACTAGGGTTTTCTTAGCGGCTCTTTTTACAAACATAGAAATAGAAGTTGGGAGCGCATTGGAATAAACCTTGATTTGCAACTCTTAAGTTGGTTTTGCCGTGCACTGGAATTTGTTTAAGATGGTCGTGAATCTCTGATTGAAATCTTTGACCCTCTCTTTCAGACTCATGGTGGTTGCAAACAACTCATCCATCAGGGATCCCGTAGTAGTTTCCTCTGCAAATTTACCTAGAAAATATTTCTAGAACTTAGACCAGTTGGTTATCGATCCTATTGGAAAATTGAAATACCACATGGAAGATGAGTTTTCAAACGTGTAGGGGAAGAGTCTGCAGACTATGTATTCATGTTGAACGTTCATAATTTTGATCGCCAGTATGAACTTCTTGATATGATCTTCAATTAATCCTGAAGTTTCGAGGTAGGAAGCAGTTTCTCCGGATGTCAGGGAAGATTATGTACTCATCCAGCGATGGCCACGGAATCTCCGACCAACCAGGGCTGGTTGTTTTGAAGTGGAATTTCTCTTTCTTTCTCATGGTTATTATTACCCTCCATATATTCAAAATCTGAGTCAAACTCTTCTTCTGTCGAAAAGTCATTTGGCTCGGAGACATCGTCGACTGGCATTTTGGGTATCAGTTTGAGAGGTTCTTGGATTTAGGTAATTGAAAAATCTATTAAGTATTCTACGGACTTTATGAAAATCTCGTCAGGAGTGCTAACCACTGGTATTCTTTGTTTTTTTCTTCAAGCGAGGATGGGAGCTAAGGAAAATGCACCGATTTGTCAGGCATAAGCTCTAGTGATTCTCCTGAATTGATTCACTTTCTCATGAGGAAGGGCATAAGGTATTTCAGGGTGAAAATGTTCTTCCTCGGGCTGGGGCGAGTTATCCGTTTCAGGAATACTCAATGTGTGTGGTTTGTCTTTTGAAGGACTAGCCATGCATGTCAGATGTTACAAATTTGTAGGCTGTTTGAAATGATAGATAAAATATATATTCATCCATTCATTCTCAGGCCCTCCATCTAGCGCCAATTATGTTGATGGGTCCTAAATCCATTGAATCAACAGTAGGAACCAAACCCTCCACCGAGGCTCAATTAGACTCTGTAGCATTTAAAATTGAATGGTTCTCCAGATCTTTCGATCCAACCAATTTATGAATGGGATTTTGTGCTTTCTTGTGAAGGATATTCCTTCAGTTAGGATTGTTTTCTTCTATACTATCTCTTGGGTGGGGCTGATATGGGAGATGCAAGCAAGTATAAACCAACTTGACAAACAATAGGATTAAGTTTTAACTACTGGGGAAGAGGTCAAGCTTGGGATAACCCACTGCTCAACCTACAAACAATTACTCTATACCACAGGCCTAGTACTAATACATTAACCATGTGAGCATCCAATTACTATTTGAGAAACTAACTATCAGAAAGAAAGCACATATGTAATGAGATAATGGAAACAAAAATAATTCATCTACCATAACCATGCATCACATAATAACGAAATGATGTATCTTCATCATTAAAGCAAAGAACATCAAGACATTGTAACAGATAACTTGACAACAAAATTAGTTTCTCTTACTCATTATTGGATCATTCATGAAACATGATAGGAAGTAGTTCTTCTCTAAGTCCAATCACATGCATCTGACGAAAATAGCTTTTCTTTGGTCCAAAAGGACTTCTCAATTCATAGCAGTCTCAAAATAATTCTTAACAACCAAAGAAAAGGAGTTCTTACAACAACCATCCACCCTTTTCTAATTGCCTGGTGTCTTTATTTATAATATAAAGTTTTAACTGAAACTAACAGCTAAGTGCAATTTAAACAAAACAAAAACTGACACATGGCGTTATCTTCTAACAACTTCTTTAATAGTCATCCTGAGATACTTCTTGGAAATGGTGACTTCTCTCATATTCAGTCCAGCTGACAAACAGTTCTTCACAAGTTTGATCCCATGGAAATCTGTGTTGTTACATTAGGGCCACATATATTTGCATGATGTCCACTGCATGTGCTCGGTACTTTAATAAAATGGAATTCAACTGTTGTAGCATGGTTCGGGCTCTGATCGGATGTTCTATGAATTGTTGCACTTTCCCTAGCCTCACATCGGCTATCTTTGCAAACTCTTCAGTCCATAGATTATCTTGTTCGGCATGATGCTTAACCATGCCACTCAGGTCAATGAAATTATCGAGGGTGTTTTACTCAGGGAGCCGAATCCTTCATTATTTTGTTAATTTTATCCCAGTGCTTCTTACACTTGATCCATTGATCTTGGATCTCTCGATGTGGGTCCTAAGACATCTTATTCCAGTACTCAACTAATCACTTCATCCGAATAATAATAATTTTTCCTATCATCTGAATGCCATGTTTTTCCTTATCTCAACCTTGTTGGACTGCCTCAATGTACTCAAGTCTTTCTACCACTTGTTTCTCCCTTTCATACCATCACTCCATATCCTTGCATGTTGCAAGTGCCATGAGAGTGTCCTCCTAGAACTCAGGTATGTTTTCAGTTAACAGGTATCTTTCCATCTTGAACTCATTGTAAACTTCTGTGAAATCACCTTTCATATACACAGCAGTCTGCATGGTTCCTTTGTAGTATTCGACAAGATGGCGCAAGTGCTCGAGATCCTTTAGGGTGATGTAGTACTTTGAACAATGGCCTTTCTCTTTTGATCATAGGAGATCGCATAGATATCCACTACCTTTTCTACTGGCTCTGGTATCTGCTGATCACCCCATGTTAGCTTGTTTCCCAAACTACCGGTGGTGTATATTTGTTCAAGATTGGGCTCTCGAACTTCTTCACTGTGCCTTGTGGGTCCGACTTGTACTTGTCACTCATTGGGGATTTGAGTATTGGGCAATATGGATTTGTTGGGTATAGACTCGTTACTTATTTTCTCGTCGGCCGCAGAACTGTTGATTTCCTTTTGCAGGGATCCTTTCTTTGTCTCCTCCAGTTTGGGCTCGTCATTTGGAACTGCTTCGGTTTCTGATTCAATGGGTTCTTTTGTGTTGAGGCTGCTTTCGGCTTCTATTTCCTATTGTGATACCTCCTTGTCTAGAACTTTTGACTTAGGGGAGGGAACTTTCTCGGGACATTTTTCCTCTTGGACACACATAAGGGAGTTCTGAGATGGTTCTGGGCTTTCGTCATTGCTATATATATGTATAAGTTTGTTGAGGGGATTAGGTTCTCATGTTTCTATTGACACTCGACCTGTCTCTATTTTACTTTTCCTTTCCATAGGGGAGTTGACCGGCGATGTTGTGGATCTAGTGTTCCCTAACCCATCGATGTTCCCAATGTATGTTGAATTGGGGCTGCTTGACTCAATCAGACTTCTTTCTCGAGTACCAATTGGAAGCACGAGAATTATGATAAGGTAAGGATCATCCTGCATCCATTTCATTAGCATCTAGATTTGTTGGTACATAAGTGCACCCATCCCCTATGTAGCTTGAACTTCAGGGAAAACCCCTATTTTTACCGAGGATTCCTGATAAATTGTCGCCACATCGATGCCCTCTTGGGGATAACCTATTCCTTCGCCAGACTCAGATGCTATAGTTCCTTCCCAGGCCCTAATAATTTCTTAAGTTGTATGCTCCAAAGACATCGCTTGCTCTTCCAAACTTATAGCTTTGAACCTGGTTGTTCGAGGATAAACCCTCCTTGATGCTACTTCACTCCAATCTTGAGCATTTTTGGTGAAAATTTCATCTTCAAATTGATCATGGGCATAAGTCCAACATGATGATACCTGCGATGCGTGTTGTACTACCAGGATCTTGGGATCGTGTTTGTGAAATCGGCCAGTTTGGAACCAAAATTCTATTTGACTTAAACCTTCTTTCTTAGCATGCACGATATCTTTAACCATGTAGAAGCCAATATGAAACCCATATGGAATGAAGGCCTATTTCTTGTATTTTACTAAAGTGGCATTGTATCCTTGCAGGATGGTCTGGTAGAAAATTTCCCCTAATACTAGTATATCGGGAACATATATGGGTAACAAATGGGGTTCCCCCATGGTTTCAAAAACCATGGTGTAGGTTTCATGCTCATCTAGATACGAGTGACCCACTTTTGATATAACCTTTTTTGCTTCTTCTGAAAGCCTAGGGCACTCTTTCCTGAACAACAAAAAATAGATGTGTGCAATAAACTGGTCATAGATAAGAGCATAGGACTTTTTGTACCTGTTATCCCATAAGATGTTGAAGTATACATGGATCGGGAGCTCTGAGGAGTGCCAGTTCAAGTCCATTCCAGAGAAATCGTTCCTGGCATAGATGATGTCTAGCAGATATGAGGCCATGTGTAAGGAGGGGGTTTCCCCCTCTTTTGGTGTCTGAGCTTGTCTTATGCATGTGCACAACTATTTGGAGATGATGGCACCCAAATTGAAACCCATTCCTGAAATGGCCACCGTATAAGCTAGGGGCATCTAAGCCTCCAAAAATTGGGAGCAATCTTTCTCCCCATGCAACCTGCAGAGAAGAGCCATCAAGTATATGTATGGTTCCCTTAGATTGGTCGTTGTGTACCAACCGACAGTCCGGTTTGTGAATTTTTTGTCTTCCCTCGACCATGATGCCATGATTTTGTTGGTATCATGTGATGCATAAAAACTTAAAACAAAATCAGTGCTCAAATTTTCTTCCGACTCCCTGAGCTTGTAGTAACTTTGAACCTCTGATGGCAAGATAACCCTGACGCATCCACCATTGTCATTATTAATCCAACATTTTTTTGCATCAGTATGGTCAATGAGCCACTTTAGGAGCTCAATGTAAGGAAACACCGGAGTTTGTCTTGCCACCATGTGTAGATAAGACCTACAGATGTTTGGGAGGACATCATCATCTATCTTCCTTGTATCAAGATCATTCTGCAGGGTATACTTGAGGGGTTTTTATTTATTGATTTTATTAAACAATTCTTCCTAGCGAGGGAATGTTGTTTTGGCTCCAATGTTTTCCTCTATGTCTCTAAAGGCCGAGGGTTGGACAAAGGCCTTCTTGGTAGTTGTCTTAATGACAGGCACTGGTTTGGGGGAAAATTCTAATTTTCTTGCAAATGATTGGGAGGAGCCCTCTCCTGCTTTTGGTTCTTGTGGCTTTGGTGCTCTTGGGGATTTCGTGGGGGAGGGTTTCTTAGGAGGTATTGTTCCTGTAATTAAAATAGCCTTTAAAAATGTGTACAGAGCAGTGTTGGGTTGAGAACATAAAAAGGAAGCGTAAAGCATCACAAGTGGATAAATACCTGTAATGCTTGCTAAGATAGTTTTCTAATACTCACTGAACATTGCATGACTTCTCTAGATTGTTAGCCCTGCATGTCTGTTTGTTATGAAATTTTTGTCGTGTAGAATAGGATCATACACAATGACTTCGAAAGAATATAATTGGAGAGACTCTATCTGTCGTATCAACCAGTTAATACAAGTAATAAATGCAATTCAAAAATAAACTACCATTGGTTCTCCATAATCAAATTGTAACATGTTGACGATGGAGGTGCAGATGAATACACATTGTATCGGCAAGATTTAAATGGTTTCTTTTGATTCACACACGGATTAGCAACTAATACACAAATCTGCAATTTTACTGCCACTTTAAATGCGTCGTACCTAAGGAATATGAGGGTTAAAACGTCTCATCACATCGTGTCTTTTCGGCGTGGAGGTCAGGGATCGGTGATTAGGGAAAGGTTTTAGGTGTGCAACTTCTTGGTGGGTTATCATCTTCGTTACCTCCCATCGCCGAAAATGTTTAGGGAGTCGACAGTTAGTGATACCACTCCTCCCTTGCGTGACACTTTCTTTTTCATTTTCCTGTCAAAGCCGAATGGATCAGTATTTGGCGATACCCCTGTCAAAGTTCATTCAAAAAAAATAAGACTGTCATCTACCGACGTTGATGAATATTGGTGCTAGGATATTTTAAAATTTTCAAATGATCTTTGTCATCGTTAATCTTTACCGATGTCGAACTCCCTAAGCGTGTTGGATAAAGCTTTAGTTTTTTTATTCCTTAAGCAGTTGTTAAGTACCTTTTATTGGTTCAGATGATTCTTTATTGTATGTTCAAACTGTTTTTATTTAAAAAAAAAAAAAATGAAACATAAACGATAAGCACATGCATTAGTTTCATATTGAAGGCAAAACAGATAGTGCAAAGGGTCAAGTGGTACCCAAAAAGTGAAAAACAATGGACATAGACTTTTAGGGTGTGTTGAGTGCTCAATAGAGCTGTACAAAAGAGTTGAGAAGGAACTAAAGGAAATACAACAAGCATTTCATTTGACCCATGTAGTACCTACTGCACCTTCCTCATCACAGGTTTACGAATTAGGGGATGAGCCAGCCCAATTGAGAATATTATTAGATGCAATAGAGGCTCTACTTTAGAAATTCCAAGAAGAAAAGGAGAAGGCTACAAAAGCCTTAAAGAAATAGAAAGAGAAAGTCTTAGAGAAACTACGAGTTGCGTGGTACTGCATAATTGCCTACGAAAATGAGAAAGATGAGTTTTGGGTGATGCTCGAGGAGGAAAAATCAAAGATATAGAGAGAAAAGGACCAGTTTCTCATAGAGAAGACTACGTTCAAATAAGAGGTGAACAAAGAACTTCTCTCTATGCTAGGATTGGCACAAGAGGAACATGAGTTATTCGAGGTTCGAGTGGTGAAGATCGCTGAGACCATCCAATAGCTTCAAGCAATGATAGTATATTTGGAAGTCCAAGTAGTACCGAGCAATCCGCAAGAAGTGTGTGACTAGAGAGAAGAAGTCACTAAGAACAAAGTAATAAGGATCAAGGCCTTCGCCTCAGAATCCAAACAATTGAGTGATAGAAGTGCTCATGCTTGCGAACACCTTGCAGAATATCTAGAGATGAAGAAACTGGAAGCGTAGTTAGAGAAGGTGCAACAGTAGGCCTTATCCATGCAGGTGCAGATGAAGTTACTCACTGCAGTCGAGAGAATGAAAAGATCACGGGAGTAGCGTGCGGTGCAAAAATAGATTACTACCATCTAGGACAGAGTAATGGAAGTTGTGCAGAAACTACAACCTGTGCAGGATGAATCCTACAAAGTGTTTGAAAAAATTGAAGGAAAAGGCTCACAACTAGACCAAGTGGTTGCATCAGAAGAACAACACTTGGAAGGGCCTGCTATAGCACATACAAGCCAGGAGATCATTGAGCAGGAGGCTCAGACGAAGAAACAAGTGGAGGAAGCTCGAGTGAAGCTCAAGGCCTTTAAAGTGACATTTCCTTGATTTGAGTGACTCGGGACGAGTCACAGGTGAGTGTTGAGGGCCTATTGGCCCTCAATCAAGTTTTGAGGAAACTAGGGTCAGGTTAGGACCACTTTTGGACTTCAACAAGATGGTCAAAGATGGAGCACCAAGGTGGAGTTGAGATCGTGGATGTCACTTGTTTTGTTGGCTATGTGGATCCAACAAGGGGTTCATTAGGGTTTTTGTAGTGGGTTATGGGATGTCAGCCCATGGTTTTACCCATGTTTTGGTCTTTTTGTAAGGAATTGTTAAAGTATAAATAGATAAGAATGTATGGTAGAAGTAGCGAAGTCTATAGCTTGTAAGGCTAAGTGCAAGTAGTTTTCGATTCCTTAGTAAAACAAAATGTGTATGTAAGGCTCTGTGCTTGATAGAGGAGTGGACTTTATGCAGTGACCTAGTTTTGGGAAGGAGGATCTGGCACACTGTGCACAGATCTCCTTTCCTCTGTGAAGATTAGCTCTATGGCTTAGTGCACATGAGCATATGAATGTAAGGGATTCGAAGTAATAATAAAGAAGACAAAGCAATTGTTGGATGTAGCCCCACACTGGGGTGAACCATGTATATCTTGTGCCTTTTGTTGGCTTTGTGTTGTGTGGTTTATGCTATGATTATGCTCAGTTCTTTTCTTATTTTGTTTGTTAGATAGATTTGATATTTCCTAGTGCTTTATTGGTGATTTATGAATGAATGTTATATCTAACTCATTTCTATGTGCTAAGTAGTTGAAGTACTTAATCTTTACGATTATTGAGTCGATCCATCCTAGGTTTTTGTTCTGTGATTTTAATGAAGCTAATGAGTTAATGAATATCATCTTGTAGTATTAATAGAATAATATTTGAAGTGTTTCTATCACAGATTTGTGTCCCAGCATGGTTACAAGAATCTTAGTCCTGTAGCCCCCTCTTCTCCTACCTCGAGTGAGACTTATCCTGCTTTGCAGGTGTTGCCCAAAGGGACGATAGTTAGGGTTTTGTTGTTACGTTGTTGAAGCATTGAATCCTGGGTCTGCCCCCGTGCCAACAAGATATCTATTATAATAATATCCAAGACAAAAATTCTCATACCCTCTACTCATTTTTATACTAAATATATCTATCAAAAGAATAATCTAGAGGAAGATCCTTCGAGAAGAAAAATCTTCTATTAGGTCTTCTTACATTTGACTTATTATTCCTTATTTCTAGGCCTTATTAATATTGACCTTTATTACATGGAAATATATTATTCTACCTACGTGAGGGGTTAGGTCCCTAATAGAAGTTCAACAGACCAATCTAATTCTGGAGCATGAGGCACATATAGAGTACATATGTGTCCTATCGAAAGATGAATCCATGTGGATACTAAATTCTAGAATCTTGTGGCTACACGCACAAGATAAAAACATTGTTATAAAAACAAGATCGCAGACCAATAAAATAAAAGAAATGCGGAAATAAAACACATAAGATACACAATACATTAGAGACACAGATATATGTGGTTCACCCATTATGGGCTACACCCACCAGATAAATTGCCAAGTCCTTCCTTTATTATTATCTAGCAAATGAAGGGATACAACCTACAACAAAGCCATTGTAAATTCCTCTTATTTCTCTGACAATCTCCTCACTCATAATACAATATTCACAATGATACATAGACATAATACATTTCCCTCATAAAAGAGGGTTTCCTTTTAGGGAAAAAAACCCTAACATAACTTCTATTGTCAAATATGTGACCTTATAATGAATGGTCTAAATTTACAATAAAATTACAATATACATTTACAAGGAAATTTTTCCTTCAGGGGCTTCACCCCCGAACCCCCAGGCCCCATAGAGGGTATAACCCTCCTCTACACTCCCCCACATGGAGGAGTGTACATTCTTACAGGGTTTAAAGTCTTCATGGGGTATAAACATGATTGAAAACAATGACCTCTGAATCAGGAAGATAATCAGGCTCCACAACCAACAAACATTTCCTTCTTCCACAAAGAAGCTAAATCAAGGCAATGGATAAATCAGGTAACTAAAATAAAAACTCGGTAGAGAAACTACAAGTTACTTTTATCAAATAAAACAACAAGCCAAAAAGCAATTCACTGAGCTAAAATCCTCAAAGTAGACAAAGAGCTGAGTAATTTCTTTCTCTCCCAAACTCTGCATATGATATCATAAATTGACAATATCAAGGTAAATAAGCCAATTGAAGAAGATGAAATATTTAAATATATTCAACGGTTTCATCCGGATATATCCCCAGGTCCTGATGGATTTACCCTGCATTTTTAAATGTTGGTATATAATAAAATTTGATTTCATCATAATTCTCATATATGTCCAAAAATCAAATAGAATGGGAGGGGCTACAAACTCCTCATTCTTGGGGTTGATCTTGAAAGAAAAAGGGTTTGCCACCTTTGACAGATTCTAACCCATATTTTTTTATAATGTTTCTTATCAAATCATGTATAAGATAATTGGTCATCAACTGATACCCTTTCTTAATTCACTGATCATCCCCAATCAAGGTGATTTTGTCACATGTAGGAATTTATGGGACAAATTTACTTTGGTCCATGAGGAAACCCTTTCTAGTTTTAGGAAGGGTGAATCACATGTGGTTATAAAGTTGTACATGGCCAACACATATGATAAAGTAAACCATGACTTTATCTAAGAAGTTTTTTAGAAATTCAAATTTGATCAAACCTTCATCTCCTGGGTTGGATCATTTATTACTATTCCTTGGATCCCTCGCCTCATAAATGGAAGATAGTCTAATTTCTTGAAATCCTCTAGGGGCTTAAGATATGGATATCCCCTTTCCCCCCTTCTTTATGTTCTCATGGATAAATCCCTTAAAACAAAATTGGAATGGGAATGCTCAAATGGTTCAATCCGAGGGATCTGTATAGAAAGAGGAGTCAATAGAATAAATCACTCCCACTTCGTTTACGACACTCTTTTTCTCAGTGGAGCATCTAAATTCATGGAAAGGATATTAAAACAAGTCTTATAAAACTTCACCATGGTTTCATGAGGTCATATAAACAAGCAAAAAATTAAAATCTATGTGTGGAATATCAAGGCTCAATGTCTATTATGCGTTGCTCAAATCCTTGGCTTCTCTATCTCTAATGAATGGAAATACTTTAAGTACCTTGGGTTTCCCATTTTCTTGAAGTCCCTCCCTAGAGAATATTGACATATTATTCTTCAAAAATTTAGTGATAAAATGGAAGCTTGGGGGGAGTAATGGCTCAACCCTACAGGGTGCTTGCTACTAATTCAATCAGTGTTTTACTCACTGCCTCTTTTCCAGTTTTCATCTCTTATGGCGCCCACGGGAGTCAAAAAATACATGGTCCAACTCATCCTTAAATTCCACTGGCAAGGGGGAAAGTCAAATTCAAAAAAATTCCATCTTGTTAATTGGAATATAGTCTCATCTCCCAAGGATCATGGGGGACTGGGAATTAGGTATCCAGAGTTGGTCAACATCACATTGGGTTCCAGTTTCTTTGGATAGTATTAATGAGTAAATAATGGTGGAAATCAACAATTGTCAAGAAATAAAGATTGGGAAATAGAAAGGGATGTCTTGACCTCGTTCAAGATTATCACTCTAGGTATCCCATCTAGAAAATTCTTCAGACCTCCATTCCATTCTTCAAGGAAAAAATATCCTAGGTTCCATGAAATGGAAAATAAATTCTTCTATGGAAATAAATAATCATAGGATCCCCCCCCTTGTACAATATTACCGAGATTGAATATCTAAAAGGGTTGATGTTATCGCAACAAAAGTCTTCACTGCATGATATTTTAGAATGGAATGAGGATGGTTCTTAGCAAGGTTGGAAGTTAGGAAATATTCCTCCCCACCTACAAAACAAGCTCATCCCCTGGTAAATACTCTTAAGGGGAATTCCCTACTCCACTAGAACATCCAGTACAACATAGGTTGGGGTACTATAAGTTATAAAGTGAAAGAAGAATATAAAACACTCCTAGCCAATTCAAGGAACCTGATCCAAATATCCTGCTCGAAGAACATTTAGAATTCATATGCGCTTCCAAAAATCAACTCATTTTGTTGGAATATTCCATAGGGAAAGATCCTAACATGTGAAAATCTGATGAAAATATGGCTTAACAACCATTTCCTTTACACTCTCTATTAAAGAATCCAAGAAAAATTTCAACATATTTTTTGGGAGTGTTCCTTCTCTAAACAAACTTGGGATACATTGTATCAAGAGTTGACTGACAAGGTAAGATGTCCTTCTAAATTTAAAACCTTAATGGGGAAATACGAAAATTACGTTCAAAGATATTTCAAAGGGAAAGATATATTTAAGAGACAATGGAAATCTTCCCCTAAATTCATGAGTTGGAAGAATTGTCTTTCTTGAAATAGAATTATTTTTTAGAATAAAAGGCTCCATCAACAAAATGTAGCGAAAAAGGAAATTGCCAAACTGTTGGACAACTAAGAGGGGGGGGTGAATTAGTTGTTACAGTGCTTAAACAATTATGGTTCTTTTAAACTCTTTGTAGAGACACTGAATGATGATCACAATAATGCAAGGAAATAAACAATGGCACTTTCAGCATCATTCACATATATGAGAAACACAGAGACAGATATTTCCTGAGGAAACCCATAATAAACAATGGCACTTTCATCATTCACATATATGAGAAACACGAGACGATATTTCCGAGGAAACCCATGTGGTAAAAACCCTTTTCTTTATATGATAAGTAATAGTTAAGATTCTTTACATTATCACACATATGAGCACCAAATCATAATGAGGCTACAACCCCGCTTTGCAAGATGCAACTTGTTGAGAGCACCAACTCTCTCATTTCTAGCACCCACTAGAAGGAAGCACCAACTCCTTTGGTTTCTCTAGCACCAACTAGAAGGGAAGCATCAACTCCTGTTTCTCTAGCACCAACTAGAAGGAAGCACCAACTTCCTGCGGTTCAAGCACCACTTTGAACCCCTTTGAGGACAACTAACCTCCCTAGCCCTCCCAACCACCCTAAAAATATAACCTTTTGCTACTGAAACTTATTACGTTGATATGATGTTCAACACGGCTACTGTGACTCATCACTATTCTCGCCGCATTTCATTGCTCAGTTTCACTCCTCATTGCCTTCGCACACATCACTTATACTGCTCCTGCTCTTCCTCTTATGCTCGGTAAATTCATGTCCATTCAATGCACAGCCCCTCTTCAGGCATTCAAATTGGTCAGACTCTCTCCTCCTTCTTCACACATGACCCACCTTCACCAACAACAACCACAAAGAACCCAACAAAACAACACCATCTCTTCTCCACTGTGCATTTATAGCTTTGTGCACCTTGTGCATGTAATGTTCACAATACCTCTGCAGATGTCGAACCGACCCGTTATCCCACCCCGAAGCCCCTCCCCGTCCGACCATCATCTGACCTTCACCGTGGTTCAACTCGCCGCGTCCAAAGATCGCATGTTACACCCAGATCCCCCGCACCGGAAGCCTGAGACCCTTCCACCGATAGCGACTTTACTTCGACAGCGAGTAGTTTTAATTTCCTTATCACCGTTAATCGCCAATACCTTTCTTCTTCGACTTCAATTTCCTTCACTGGCCATCCCGGTGTTCTTGTATCTTCGTAGAAACTATCACGATTCCGGCAGTTTCATTGCATCATCAGCTCCTCCGACTTCTGATATGATACCGACAATCGCTGATTTCATATCGCGAGCATCGGATTCCCTCGATGTCACCTTTGACATGTCCAACTTCATCCCCTAAAATTCAATGCTGACCGAATCACCGGTCCGTATTCAAACTTAATTCGACACTCGATACCTGATTTCACATATCGCTATCGTGATTCCCGACACACACCTTTGACATGTCCAACTCTCAATCCCCGGAATTTCACAATCGAATCACGGTCCATTTTGATCTTGATCTATTGCGATGGTGCCGCTATTTTGTATATCACCGATTCCCGCGTATTGTTTCTTTGATACTTCCAACTCGCGATCCTGAAACTCGGTTGCTCCGTCATGTCACATGTTAGCCGACTACCAATGTCACCTTTATTCGATTTCCTATGTTCTGGTATAGCACCGGGCCGACACTTGCCATTATTTCACAGCACGTGAGCCCTTAGTTGACGGGAGTTTATTGGCGGGAAGCTGGATGATGGTTTAGAGGGAGATGATGGATGGGTTTTGGAGAGCAGCATGGAGGAGCCAAGTAATTGATTTCTTGTGAGCGGATGTTTTGACCGCATCTCAAACCGGCTACGGTAAGTTCTGCTGATGTCACAATGGATTGGACATGTGTTACACGCCACGGTCACCGCATTCTTTACTACGCTCAAATGTTGAATCAAGATGACACTTGCCAGCTACCGTTGTGCCATGTCTTAAATGACGAGTCGGGTCGGCGTCTGTATCAAATTTTGATCTGACGGCTTAGATTGAATTGTGATTTCTCATATCGTGTTATCGGGATTCCTGTTGTTAATTATCTTTGACATCTCCAACACTCGATTCACGAAACTCCGATATGGGGTTGGATCAATGGTCCACAATCTTTATGATTCGATGATCCAGATCTTTTTTTTGATTTCGCATATCGCGATTTTTTGGATTCTTGATGTCAATATTTTTGACATCTCCAACTTCTATCCTCGAAAATATGATAGGGAGTCGGATCAACGGGCCACATAACCCCTTGAGATGAACGGCCTCCGCCGATTTTGTGAGCTCTCTACTACTTGCACTTTTAAAGATTGTGCAAGTTTTCTCTTGATCCAATGGTGGTCGGACCCTATGCTAAGATCTAATGCCTGAGATCTATCCTCCGTATCTCTGTGCTCCTTTTGTCTTCATTCGTGATTTGACGGCCATCGGAATTCGTGATGAGATCTGCTGATCACTAGCTTTCTCCTCCGAGCTTATTTCTTTGTCCTTGTTTTGCTCTTCGCCGATACTCGGGATCTTGCCATCACGACAAGCTTACTTTCTTTGCTCGATAATAACTCCTCAAACAACTTCTCTCTGCGACTATCTCTCTTCTCAACTTATCGCTTGCTCACAGTCAGTCTTCCTAAAATACTTTGTGGTTCAGTCTGTTACATTCTTCCTCGCATCATGCCATCTTCATTGTCAGATTGCCATCAATGACAAGCATGTGCTACCTAAACATTTTCCAACAATCTCCTTTGGCATTGATGGAAACTAGCACCAATCTTTTCCCTTTGACATCAATGTCAAAGAAGAGACACAAGCTCCCGAGCCATTGCATTAATTTAGGAGGTATTAGATATTCAAACAATGCAAATCTCCCCTAACAAGATGGACTCTTTAAGGTATGAAATGAAATGACACCTAGCTTCGTTCTAGATATTCAAATGGTGTCTTGGCTAGCTTAGTAAAGATGTCCAGAATTTGTTTTATAGTGGGAAATGTAATGAACCCTAAATAATCTTATCAGGACTTCATTTCTAAAATGATATTTTATAAGAATATGTTTGTCTTGAGTGGAAGACAAGATTTTTAGACACACTAGTGCCATCAGTGTGTTATCACAATGAATTGGGATCGGGTCAGTGACCAATTCTAAGTCATAAGTGTTTTGAACTATCCATAATACACTGTGCAAATGTAGCAACAACAATTTACTCGGCCTGGTTGATAAAGAAATGAACCTTTTCTTTTACTAAGTCAGCTACTATGAGTTACCCAAGAAGAATGCTCCTCCACCGGTGCTTTTTCCTCATCAACACAATTTGTCTAACTGCATCTAAATAGTCAACCAAGACTTTTATTTCGATACCATGCATCATAAGTCATTGTTTCTTTTAAGTACCTAACATCCTTTTGATAGCTTGAAATGACTTTGTTTAGGTGCAAACTAATACCTTCCTACCATTCTAACAAGATGCATTATGCTCGGGCGATGTCAGGATGTACAACAAAGCTTCCTATCATTGATCGATATGAGCTTTGATCAACATCAGTGAATCATCATCCTTTGCTTAATTTATATCCAGCTACCATAGGTGTTCCATAGGTTTAGAATCTTCCCATTTGAAACCTTTTCAAAGATTTCTCTTAAATATTTTCTTTGATAAATGAAGATCCTTCTACCTCGTGAGTAATTTTGCGCATTCAATGAAACATGATGCCTCTATCATAGACATTTAAAATTCAGACTCCATATGTATAAAACCATCACTGAATCCTTATTACATCCAAAGATGATGTCATCTACATAGACCAAGACGATGAGAAAATCATTATCCTCTGGCCTTTAATATACGATTGTTGTCATTGTTCCTCTTTGAATCCTTTGTCTCTTTGAGATACATATCCACCAGGATTGTGCCCGAGGGGTTTGTTTTAAACCATATAAAGATTTCTTCAACTTGTATACTAAGTCAAGGTTATCAGACAATTTAGAAACTGGTTGTTCCATAGACTTCTTCACTTAAATCTCCATTGAGAAAGGTCGACTTGACATCCATTTGGTAGACTTTAAACCTTTTATGACAAGCATAGGTAAGAAACATTCCAATAGATTCTAATCTTGCTACAAATGTTTCATCAAAATCCAAATTCTTCTATCCTATATAGCTTTACAAGACTAACCTCATGAGTTCCTATAATCCTGTCCTTGCTCATTCAACTTATTCTTAAAGATCCATTTGGAGCCAATGATGTTTTTACCTTTGGGTCTTTGAACCATCTCCATGTATTGTTTTTCTCAATAATGTTCTTGTGCATTCATTTCTTTAACCTGATCATCTCATATAGCTTCATTAAAATTCTTGGGTTCCAGCATGATATGAGAGCTATATGAGATTGTTCAGCTGTTTTGATTAGATTTCTCCTGGTTCATACCCTTTGTTCTTTTCTAATTATCCGACTTGCAGGGATGATTATTTTGAATGATTCTAGCTTACATTTCTTGTAAGGTGGGTCGAATGCAAAGGGAGGGTTAGAAACCCACTTACCCTGGCATCTGAATCAAATGCACCCTATGGGTGTTTATAAGCAAATTTGGACGGCAGATTTGTACACCGATCAATCCATGCATAGATTTGAAAGCCCCCTGCCTTTCTACTTTGCTTGTAGGGGGTCCAGACCAGGGTTCACCTCTTCAATCCACATTGAAGCCTCCAAATCAATGGTGCATGAGGATACCCTCGAGCCCCCACCTTTCTACCTTTTAAGCGGAGGGGGGGTCTGGAATCGTTGACGATTCTCCGGACGGGTCAGGATTTGAGTGCTCGATTAATGACGGCTGCATCTCGACATCCTCATCTTTCAGGTTTAACCAATGTGGGCCCCTTCCTTGTCGTGTCATCTTGCCATGTGTTCTCCACCTGACCATACATGGGAGGCTCGCTCCCTTTAGCCCCCTTCCTCATCCTCCGAAATCTATTCATCTCCCCTCTTCTAGTCCATGTGGTCCCTTTCCCATCTCATCATCCATCTCCACCACCCGCCATGTGTCCCACCCCCTTCCACGGCCCCCACCAATAACATGCACATTATATCTCATCTCCTTCCTCCTCTTCGCTTATTTCCTTCCACCATGTATCTTCCCCAGAGTCTCTGCACACCTCATCACTTCTCATCTCACCCTCATAGTTTTGATGCCACCACTCCCATCATACCCATTTTCACAATAGGCCCATTCATCAGCCGTTTCAATGACCCAGTCACAGCGGGCTCAAGGTCTCCAAGGGTGTCGAAGCTGGTCGTAGCCATCCTCAATCCCAATGAAGCGGTTATTAAGGTAGTTGGTGGTGGTTAATATCGCCCGCCATAATGGGAATTTCACACGAATTAAAAGGCACGCCGATTCTACCTAACTGCCAAAAGTTCGACAGGTTCGCTTATAGGTGCACAATCATTCGGAGATTGCAACTGCAGATTGTCGCCATGCAGACTCAATGTGTTTAATGCAACATCTCGATTTTGCTGTTGCTGTTGTTTTGAGTATATGTATGCTGCCATTTTTGTATACATCGATGGTTGAGCAGAGCTCTTCGAGTTGTAAATCTTTAATGAAGCACTCATATTCCGGGTTATGTATTGGCACTTATGACTTCTTGCCTTATGAATGCCGCCTATCTTTCTGTCTCTTATTTTACATTGTGTTAGAACAACCTGTAATTGGAGGATCCTGGGCCGCAAGCTTGTAGTTGTTATACGATGTAGGTTGACCACCGTAGTAAAGCATGCTTGTTTCTTAATCGCCTCGCGGATTTTCCCAATGTCGAAAGACCTGAATTGAGGATCCACCAAGTCCTCGCTTTGAGACTTCCTCAACCAAGAGGATCTTGTATTCGTAGTTTTTCTTCAGAAACCACTGGAAGCTTGTTGCCTAAAGTTGTTTGTTCACCTTTCACTCAAGTCTTCCACCTGATTACCTTTTAATTAACCCACTGGCTGAAGTTAGATCATGACCTCCTTTGTCCTTTACATGAAAGACTCAGTCCCTGAGTTAGAAAAATACCTCCTAGGGCCATTATCTCCATTTGATCATCCATTAAAATTATCGTGACATAAAACTAACGGGTGTTTCCAAGCTCGCCTCGCAAGCAACGGCAAGAGTGACTTCCGACGCCAAATGTATTCGGAGGTGAGGAATTTGTAGTTGAATGCCGATTTGATTCCGGTTTAAGTGTCTCAGTTCATCTCCGATTCGGTCTTTGCTTCGACTTTGACCGGTCATATTCATCTTTAGTTGTGTCCTTCTATATGTCTCATTACCGTACACCTCTTGGCCGGGATCCTTCATCAATTTTTACATCACAGTTTTCAACCATTTTATGTAGCCTCTTTATTATAGTATCCTCAGATTACTTCATCGCTTGTAGCATACCCTAAGAAAAATACCTTCATCCGCTTCCTCGCCATCATATTTGCTAAGGTTTTCACTTCATTATTCTTTATGTAGCATTCACTCCCCAAAGACTCTCGTAAGGTTGATTGAGGTAGGTCTTCCAAAACCATAATTCATAAGGTCTTTTGTCACCTTTTGGTCTGAGGTGAGGTTGTCTTTGTTAAGCACATGGACTACTGTGTATTTCTTCTACCCAAGAGGTTTTGGACTCAATGTTCTTCTCATTCATCATTGACCTGGGGCCACTTCTGACCGTTTCCGTTTTTCTCCTCAACTACTCCATTTTGTTGTGGAGTTCTTTGGTATTGTGTATTCTCTCTGATCCCATGCTCATCGTAGAATTCCTTTGAAGTCTTCTTGACATAAACTCTCCTCCCTAGTTTGATCTTACTACCTTTAACCTCTTCCCCTGCTTGAGTCTCAGTTAAAGCCTTTAATATCTTAAACTTCTCAAATGTTTCATCTTTTCTTTTGAGAAAATGCAACCCAAGTAAGTCTCGAGTAGTCATCTATAATCAACATGAAGTAGTTTTCTTTCCTATGCCTCCTGCCTTGATGGTCCACATAAGTCCCATAAGGAACTAGTTGGAGTGGTTTCCTCTCGCTGAGGTGAAGCTCTTGGACTTCTAAACTCAGGTCTCCAGCTTGCTTCCCTACTTGATTACTGTGGTTTACACATCAATCTTACTTTGATATTCTCGAATATATTTTTAACGCCGAGGTTTTTGAGTTTGATTAAGTGGTCAAAGCTTAGATGTCCAAGTCTCTTATGCCATAACCAACTTTCACTGCTGTTTTCTTATATGACATTCTTCTCTATTTTCAAGACATATACATTATTTGGCCCTATACTTTGGCCACTCACTTGTCTTGAGTTTATAGACTTTATATTAAAATCTTTGGAAGTGAACAACACCCTTCACATCCTCTATCACATTTGACTTACATCGAAAGGTGTTATGCCTGCCCATCCACAGTAGAACATCTTGGGCTTTTCCTTTTCCACTACTTCTAAGCTCACCATCCCTTTGCCTTTATTTTCCCTTCCGAGCATCATTTCCAAAGGTTACACCTCCTGATTTGCTTTCACTTAGAGATAGAAACCTTCCTTTGTCTCCTCACAAGTGTTTGGGAGCAGCATCCACTATCTATATACCAAGGGTTCATTTTTCGTCGAGAAGAAAATACTAATCCACACTTGTGCCATTTCTCTTCTTCTTCCAAACTTGACATTTTCAGAAGGGAATTTCGACTCTGGTTCATAGTTCCTCAACCAACACTCAATAGATTTATGTGTCTGTGTTATGATAGGTGTAGCATTCAACCTCATTATTCAATAAGCAAACTTGTTGTTACAAAGGTTGCTCACTTATATTGAATTCTTGATTACTTTGGCCTCCTTAGATATGTGTCCTCGTGACTTAATTTGGCAATTTCAGCCCAGGAAGGATTATTATTACTTGACTGTGATCATTCTTTGTTGTAAAGTATTTATTCCTTTGAAATCTTAATTGCTCATGTCTAAGTTTTAAGGAACACTTTACAACTTTATGACCAAAATTAGAAATGCATAATAGCCATAGTACCTTTTGTACCGGAAAATGGCTCTCTTTGAGCAACGGATTTCTTTCTTAATGATGACGCCTTCCGCCAGAGAGTATTGTTTTTTTTGTTCTACAGATTTAGTCTTGGCACATTTTCCTTTACTCATATTGGGTGGTTTATTGTCTTCCTTTGTTTTTTCACACTTGTTATTGTCATTGGTTGTACTCTTGAAAAACTTGATGGTTCTTCATTTCCTGGCCTCCCACTACTTGATCCCTCTTCATAACCCAAACCAATTCTCAGCTTTGGATTCCTTTGTTGATCTCGTGTAATGGTGGCTAATCCTTCCTAGGCTTTGATACTTGATAGATTCTGATTATACAAGGCTTGAAATTTTCCATTTCTTTCCCTTTGTTTTCACCTTACTTTCTTGTTCTAATGATTCACATCTTGTCTTCTTCTATAATAACTGTTGTTTCAGAATCCCTTCAATTTTTTCTTTGGCTTCTTCATAATCTACTTTCTTTAGTAGGACAAGGTTCACTGTGTTCTTATTCCGTTTTTCTCTAACTCAGACAACAATTTGTCTTTGCTTTTCTCGTTTGATTCTAGTTCCACAATCTCTTCCAATGTAATCATCAGCCCTTCCATGTCAACCACAACTCTTTCATCATTCTCATATCAATGGCCTGCTTTTTATTATTATCATAATTCTCTTTGGCCATAAGCATGAAGTCATTTTCTACCTTATCTTCATAGGAAGAGTCACTATCGGGTGTCTCTCTGAGGAGCGCAATTGTTTACACAAACTTTTATTTTTATCAACTCGATTTTTGTTTCTCTTCACCTTCATAGTTCTCATCATGTTTCTTGTGTGTGACATTTATTTTCAAAATGACTCAAGTATCCTTCCATAGCTAAAGCATTTGAAGGAAGTTTACCTTTGTATTTAACTGATCCCCTCTTTAGTCTCTTCACAAATTTATCTTCACTATCAAAATGTAATCCTCATTCTTGTCTCAAGGAAATGATGTGTACTGAAGTGGGTTTATCTTTAATTGCTCTATTTCATAAAGGGCCAAGTTCCTAGAATTTGATCACCCAGTAAGGTTTTTAGATCATTAAGTTATTGTATAGAATATACCTTTGGGTTGAACCTATCCGAGAGAGATCTCAAGATTTTCTAAAACTAAAGAAGGTTCCCCAACTGTTTCACCAAGTGCCTTCATTGCATTTACCATTTCCTTCTATTCTTAGAAAGTATTTTCAATAGTTTCATCTTCCTTCATCTTCAGCCATTCGTCAGACATGTAGGTTTGAAAGCTTTGCATCCTTACTCTCATTACCTCATAACTCAAGTAATGAGTTTGTCCCACATTTCTTGGCGCCTCCTAGGTGAGCAAATTTAATGCACTCCTCTATTTGCAGAAGCCCACTCAAGATAGCATTCATAGCCTTAGTGTAGAAGCTAAATTCTAGTTTGTCATCCTTATTAGCTAGCAATAACTGGCTTTTACATAACCAAGATTTACCACATCCTGCATATCTGCATCCAAAGCCATTATGTAGGTTCTCATTCTAACTTTCCGTATAAAGTTTGTTCCATTGGTCTAGGCCTTATTAGTTGAATTTCCTTCATGGCTTGACATAAAACAGATCTAGGATCTAGCCTAGAGCAAAAGGGGTCGTAGCTCCGACACCAATTGTTACCAACCAAGAGGGGTGAATCCGTTGTTACCGCGGCTTAAACAATTATGGTTCTTTTAAACTCTTTTGAGAGAGACACCGGCGATGATCACAATAATGCGTGGAAATAAACAATGGCATTTTCAACATCATTCACATATGAGAAACACGTAGATAGATATTTCCCGAGGGAAAACCCATGCAGGGTAAAAACCTCTTTTCTTTATATGACAAGTAATAGTTACATTCTTTATAGTATCGGCTACATGAGACCCAACCCATAATGAGGCTACAACCTCAGCCAGTAAGTCGCAACTTGCCGAGAGCACCAACTGTCTGTTCCTCAGAGCACCCACTAGGAAGAACCAACTCCCTGGGGCTCTCTAGCACCAACCATAAGGAAGCACCAACTCCTGGTTTCTAGCACCAACTAGAAGGAAGCATCAACTCCCCGTGTTCGCTAACCCACTTTTTGAACCTTGAGGACAACCAAATTCTCCCTAGCTCCCCAACCACCCCGAACATAGCAACATTTCACCGAACCATTGCGCGATATGATGCCAACCAATGGCTTACCGTGACTCATCACTTTCCGTATTCATTGTCCTCACCGCCTCCCTACTTCGCCTTTCCACGCATCAATCATGCCATCCGCCTACTTCATGCCCGCGCTTCATGTCCATCTCAATCTAGTCAGCCCTCCGCGGGTTATCTCACCACCGCACAATACGAATCAATCTCCAACCAACAAACAAACCACAAACAAACCCAACACAAACAACGCAAACCCAACTTCCCCAATACCATGGTTGTAGACTTTAGGGGATGGGGACAGTTTAATGTTTCAGATGATACTCCACAGATCCTTCCACTTTCTAGGCGTTTCGCCTTGATCATCATCAGTGACTTCAGCTTTGGTGGACGCATCGTCTGCATCAGATGTTATACCGGTGATTCCTCAACCTCTCTAGTAGTTTCTTAGGACTCTTCATCTTCTCCGCGGAGGGCTTGAATCAATACCTTCGCTTTATTTATAGGCCTCAATGTTTATCAACTTTCAATCGTCATGAACATCTTCTATTCCTTTCTGCGTCATTATTCACTCCTCTGCCGGGCCATCCCCGCGTCTTTCAAGATTCTCTTGTAGAAACCATCAATGCTTCAGCGCTTTCACCGTAAAGTATCGCAGCTCCTCCTCGGTTCACCCTTGATCTCATGGTTCAAATTACATCGTGATTTCACATATCGTGATATCGGGATTCCTGATGTCAATAATCTTTGACATGTCTAACACTCGATCCCCGAAACTCTGACAAGGATTGGAATCAATGGTCCAGATTCAACCTTAATCTGACGGCTCAGATTACATCGCGATTTCAGATATCGCGATATCGGGATTCCTGATGTCAATAATCTTTGACATGTCCAACTCTCGATCCCTAAAATTCCGACAAGGACTAGAATCAACGGTCCAGATTTGATCTTGATTCGACGGCTACGATTTAAGTCGTGATTTTGAATATTGCAAAATCGGGATTCCTGTTGCATTGTTTCTTTGACACTTCCAACTCGCGGTCCTTGAAACTCCGACATGGTGTAAGTCTGATGATGTCACATGTGTTAAATGACTGCCACGTGTCACCCTGATTTGTGGCTTACATGTGCTTGGCATGTTGAATCAATCTGACACTTGTCATTACCTAGTTGTGCCACGTGTTCCTAGCTGACGTGGTTTTCTGACATGAGTCGGATCAATGGTCCAGATGTGATCTTGATTTGACGACTCAGATTACGTCACGATTTTGCATATCGTGAAATTGGGATTCATGTTGCATTGTTTCTTTGACATCTCCAACTCGCAATCCTCGAAACTCCGACATGGTGTAAGTCTGCTGACGTCACACGTGGATTGACACGTGTTGAATACTGCCACGTGTCACTCTGATTCATGACTTACATGTGCCTGAAATGTTGAATCAGTCTGACACTTGTCATTACCTGGTTGTGCCACGTGTTCCTAGCTGATGTGGTCTGCTGACGTGAGTCGGGTTGATGGTCTAGATCACATATTTATCTGACGGTTCAGATTCAGTCGGGATTTCACACATCACGATTTCGATATTCTTGATGTCAATATTCTTTGACATCTCCAACACTTGATCCTCGAAACCCCGACAGGGAGTCGGGTCAACGGTCTAGATAACATATTGATATGATGGTTCAGGTTCAGTCAGGATTTCACACATCACGATTTCGGGATTCTTGATGTCAATATTCTTTGACATCTCCAACTCTCGATCCCTGAAACTCCGACAGGGAATCAGATCAACGGTCCACATAACCCCCTGAGATGGACGGTCCTCCTGCTTCCGGGATTTGTGAGCCCTCTACTCCTTGCACTTTTAAAAATCGTGTAGGTTTTCCTCATTCCAACGGTGGTCGAAACTTGCACTCAAATCTAATGTCTGAGATCTATCCTCCATATCTGCACGCTCCTTTTGTCTTCATTCAGATCTGACGACTATCAGGAATTCAGGATGAGATCCAACGATCACTGGCACTTCTCCTTCAGAGCGTATTTTGTCCTTGTTTTGCCTTCGCTGCATACTCTGATCTTTCCATCAATGACAAGCTTACTTTTCCTGATAGTAACCTGCCAACAATCCTCTACACTATCTCTTCTGAACTTATCGGGCTTGCTCTGTAGAGTCTTCCTAAAATACTTCTGGTGCCCGTCTGTTACATTCTTCCTGTACTCATGCCATCTTCATTGATGTACTTGCCATCAATGACAAGCATGTGCTAACTATTAAACATTTTCCAACACGAACTACCACAGCTCATGAACCACAAAATTTTAATCTTGGAGGATCAATATAGGTGGAGTATAGCCAAAAAGTATTGGATTTCAAAATTTAACCTTCAACACTCTTTTTGTTCTAATCCTTCATAGAAATAATGTTAGCAACTTCATTCTTCCTCTTTCATTATTGAGCAATGCTTCTCTTCTCATCCTGAGAACACTCTTTGTTTTGATGGAGGATCCAAAGGAAATCCACGGGAGGTAGGTGCAGGAGGGTTCTTTCTAGGCCCAGAGGAAATAGATTATTTGACTACTAATGGAATTTGGGGATGAAAAGAAATAAGAAAGTGCAGGCTTATGCTTTTCTTCAAGGGATCCATTTGGAAAAGAAAAGGAAAATTAAAAACTTGAATGTAGTGGGAGACTCAAATTCGATAATAAGGCTAATGATATCGGGCTCCTCACCTTATAACATGAGCCTAAAAACATGAATAGACATAATCCACCTCCTTGCAGTATCTTTGCATATCCTCTATTTCAATGTCCTTAAAAAAGATAATGAAGAGGAAGATAAAATGGATAATAAGTCCAGAGGAAAGGCCCCAATACTCTTGGGGTTTTATAGAAACAAAATCGCATCCCCCTTGCCATGAATCTAGACCCAAGAATGAATCCTAGGGCCCATAAATTTTAGGGAGTGATGTGTGGCTAGCCAAAGCAACGCATGTACTCCAACACATGGAACTGAACAATAATGCGAGGATTAAATTGGTAGGTGGTTAAATTATCAGCCCGTGGGAAGTACCAAAGATTCATCATGAATATGAGAGGTGCTTATCCTCACACAAGCATTCTCTTATGCTTTAGATTGGAGGATTCAGGTGCAAAGAATGAGAGGACAAGAAGAAGTGATTGGATGGGGATGGTTAGATTATCATATGTCATCATAGGACCTTCACCACTCTACTATCACATTCAACGTAGAGTATGTGAGACAGAAAAGGTACTATCTAGTTCTATTTCTCAATGCTTCTGTCAATTTCCTTCGTACTCAGAATTTATTAGGATTTGTGCTGACATCATGAAGGATTATGGTGGGAGAAAAATTAGGAATTTTTATAATGTTTGCGACCTCTCGCATTTGGCCTTTGCAATTTTCCATGGGTGTGTTGAGTGGCTTCTTCCCATGTTTCTGTGGTGGTGCAACTATCTCTTCCTAGGTGTGACTTTCATCCTTTCCTGTTTGTGAAGTCTTCTAGGCATTTCTCTTTATCCCTATCTTGTAGTAGCTAGTAATCCCTCTACTTCCCTATGACACTATGCATAAAAAGAGTGGTTGTGTTTCCTCTTAGTTAGAGCCTTATTTCACTCTTCGACATCAGAAAGTAATTTTGTCTACCCCTCAACATCACGACATTTGCAATTTGTCTTTGACGAAGGAACATGAATACCATGGGATGAAAATTAGGACAAGATCAATTCGACCCCGAACTCAAGTGTGTTTAGTGTCAAAAGATAAAAATCCAATTCAGTGCCATCAATTCCATGGTCTCCTTTAAGATTGAAACATTTTCTCAACATCTCCTTATCATTGGATAGCTACAAGATGAGGTTTTTTCACAGCACAATCAGATTGAGGATCTCCATTTTCTCCTTAAGCAGTGCAAGTAAAAACAGGGGCATCCCTCCACTCTCTTTAGCAATTAGAACACGTCAAGGAATTTATTAAAATATCAGTGGGAATGATTATAGACCTCAACGAACCTGTTGAAGAAAATGGGAATAGGAAGGAATTCAAGTTATCAAGAAAGAACCTCATAGTTGATTTTCTCTAAAAATGTAGTGGTAATTTTTTGTTTATCTATATGTATTAATGGTATTTTTTACCAATTGTATACCTCTCATATTATAAGTAGTTTAAGTTTTTTGGTAGTCATTAAGGATGTAGACATATTTTTTGTAAATTCTAGACTAACCTCTAGATATGGAAGTCTCTGTGACTTTTTGAAGTTTGAATTTCGTATCTTAGTGGTCTTGGCCACACCACTTTAATGAAAAAAATCCCCAGGTTCTTGTGAAAAAAGAAAATTGTTTTTCGATTCATTGGTTGATAAATTTAAAATTTTGGTTGCAATAATACTAGTTTTTAAAGACATGGTATTAAACAAATTGTAATTTTAACATCGAAAAAGAAAAATAGGTGTTAAATAATACCAATCATCACATTTGAACTCTAAATAATTCCAAGCATAGGTGTCTTGATTATATTCTACCATGATGTGATTTTCGATGATCTCCATGTTATATCTCACCTACTTTGTGTGATGGATCTCTTGAAAATGTTGAACGTTTGTCTTGAGGTATTTAATCTACGAACGTATTTCCATGAGGAGTCAAGAGAGAATATGCATTGAAAATACCACATATAATATACCAAAATAAATTTCTTAAAATACTCTATCTAATGGAACTGATTTGGTATAAATTTTAGCAACCTATCAAAATTTATGAGCTTTGCAGTACCTCCACCATCACAAAAAACCCTAAAACAAATGGTTGATTTTAAATGAACGATATCTTCACTTCTAGAGCTCTGAATTAGATGATTGTTTTTTTGAAATGGGATCATTTTGTAAGAGGAACTTAGATATGCAATTTTTTTTGGAAAATTCATCACCAATTTCTATAGAAATATGCAAAATTATGTGGCCAACTATGGAGAAAACCCTGGAATTTTGTTGAATTTAAATCAACGATATCTTGGCCTCCTAAACTCTGATTCAATTTTTTTTTTTTAATTGGTTTATTTTTCGAGAGGAACTATGATATATGACAAGTTTATTCAAATTATTCATAAAAATATATATAAATTTTCAAGAATGTTTCGACCCTCTTTTTCTTTGTCTTTTGAAACCCTACAAAAATAAAAATAATTTTTTTTCCCTTTTGTGGCTGAAACAAGTGCTCTAATACCACACGTTAAGTAAAAAATATATGAATATACAATAATGACACAAGATACACAAACAATATGGAAAATCACCTTGATTGTTATGAAACCCTTAAGGTAGGGAAACATCGTACAATGATCATCTTAAGGAAGTGATCCACTCTTATTCAATTGCCTCTTCAAGGGGGGAAACTCCTAATGAGATACGTTCAAAATGGAATACTTCTCAAATTTTCCATTAAATTGACCATACCTCCTTACATAATACTACATACCATGTAGTGTGTAGTATATTTGGATCCTCAGATCTAGATATCAAATGCTAACTCTGGGGTTGTGACTACCAATATGATGTGTTAGGGTTTTTGGCTGAATTTTAAAAGGTTTATGGATGTGTTTTATTGTGTTTAATAGTTTTATACATTGCATGCAAATAGATTTCGATCCATAACCCACTCAACCATTCTATTAAGAAAAATAACAAACAATATAAGACAATATGTGGAAACTCAAACAAATCTCTTCATCTAGATATTTAAAGAGGTCGATCTAAACTAGAATACAAAATAATATACTGGAAAACATATATAATGATGACAGATGGTTGGATCTGAGATATGCAACGTACATCCACTACATACATGGAAGGAAGCATTGCATGAAACCAAAAATGTGCTGCAAAAATGTTGGAGAAGACTTGAAAGTTTTCCCTGGTGGAAATACTTGTCGGAATGGGATGAGATGCATCTTAGATGGGTCTCCCTACTCCCTATCACACTTACCCTACCAAATATATGGGAATTTTTCTCTCTTCTACACTCTCATAACCCCATACGGATGCCAAAACCCCAACGGACTGAAAACTAATGAAATAGAACGATATGGGTGTTTTACCCCTCAGAAAATCATCAGATATATCTCACTGGAAGCACCCTATCCTCCTCTCAAATGGGTCAGAAGGAAATTGGATCTCCATGCCTGGTTGGGCCTAGTGACCCCTAACTACCGATAAATCCTCCCCAAAACCTCACGTTGTAATTGGAATATATGTGCACTGACTCATGTTTTATCTCTCTGCTGCTATGATCTGAACCTATAGCTTGATGAAGAACTTGTGTGATCCTCCAATAGACTAGGGTGTGTATCTCAACACCAAAATCTATCAATGGTGGTGGTTTCATCCAAAAATCCAAAAAACAAGACAGAAGTCGTATGATTCATCTATGGGTTCTAATTTCCAATTCACATTCTCCATAATGAGGAATTGAGTCGATTTTTCTCCTTTTATATCCCTCCTCATCTAAGTTATCTTTCACTTTTCTATTTCAGTGACTTTTCCCTAATTTTTTATTGAATAATCACTTAAGTCACTTAAAACATCTTTTTTGCTTCTTTTATTACTTAATTTCACTTTCAACTTAGGATTTTGTGGTAAATGACATTAAATAATTATTGTATTCCATTTTCTTCTGACTATAGACTACGAGAACCAATATAAGATACTCATTCGCTCCTCCTGGAGTCATCAATGGGAAAGGGGCATTACAGTCCTCCCTTCCAGAGATTTCCTGTCCTCATGGAACATCAAGCCATGGTGATGTAGTATTTGATCTCCCTCCCATGTAGCATCCTCAATTGGGAGTCCCCTCCATCTAACTAGGCACTCCTTGATAATTTAAATTCTCAACTTGCACTCCATGTTCTCTAAAACCTCCTCTAGCACCAAATCCAACTGACCCTCCTCATATAATGGTAGAAACTCCTCCAATGTAGTAATATGTTGTCACATCGCCTTCTTGAGGAAAGAAACATGAAATGCATTGTGGATCTTACTACCCTCTCGTAATCCTAGCTCATAGGTCACCTCGTTGACTCTCCGGGTGATTCGATAAGTTCCATAGAACATGGATTTCAATTTTTATTCTCCACTTTTCTTCAAAGAATATTGTATGTACAATTATAATCTCAGAAATACCAAATACCCCACCTCAAAGTTTCACTCTACACTATGTTGATCTGCATATACTTTCTATCAATTTTGTGTTGTCTGTAGATTTTCCTTCAAGATTTTGAGAATCTCCTCACTCTCGTCTATCCGATATTTGGCTCTAGGAGCCCTAGTTTCCAAAAACATTGTCTCCAAGAATGATGGTTTGTTGTACCTTTACAATGCTCTGAATGGTGTCATCCTGATAGAAATATGACATGTCATGTTATAATAGTGATCACCCATATGGAGCCACTTTACCCACGTGCGATTTTGTCCCCCTATATAGTTCCTCAGGTACCCTTCCACAAATCTATTGACTTTATTTATTTTTCCATCTGTCTTTGGATGGTAAATGATTCTCATAGAAAAATTTGTGCCCACCAACCTAAACAACTCCTGCCAAAATGCATTGATGAAGTGCCCATCTTTATCATTGACTATCTTCCTGGGAAACTTGTGCAGTATTAAGACCTCTCTAAATAATAACTCTACAAGTTGGGTGGATTTATAGTGAATGGGTAACGAAAAGAAGTGCACAACTTGTTCAGTTTGTCGACCACAACAAAAATACAATCCCTACCTTGCACCCCAGGTAGTCCTGTGATGATGTCCATGGATATGCTCTCCCATTTCTGCTTCAGAGTGGGTAGAGGCTAAAGTAACCATGTCGGGTGTGTCTCCTTAGACTTGTTCTGATTACAATTCATACACTCTTAGATGTGTCTCAATACAACATCCTTGAGACCCTTCCATGAGAATATCTTCCTAATTTGCATGTACATCTTGAAGTACCCTTGGTATCCTAGTAATGGACAATCATGATTGGACGTCATAATATTTTCCTTCAATGTATAATATAGAACTAAGTATATCTTGTTCTTTTATAATATGACATCATCTAGTACTTGGTATATCTCATCTACCACTTTCCCATCCATCACCTCATAGACGAATTTGTATTTGGAATATTCTAACAACAATTGTGCCTTCGAGTCCATAGATATATCCATCAACAAACAACTTGTTGGCCTCCTAGATAAGGAATATTCTATGATGCTCCTCTTTCCTTAAATATAATCAATTTCGAATTCAAAGGTTTGGACTTTCGAGACCCATTTATGTTGTCTCTCATTGAGGTCTTTCTGATCCAAGAAATAATTCAATCTGTTGTGATCGGTTTTCACCACGAATATGCTTCCCACTAAGTATTGTCTGAACTTTATTAAGGATTTCATGATATCTAGCATTTCTTTGTGATAGATAATATAGATCCTCTTTGACTCACTAAGCTTCCTTCTCTCAAAGACTATGGGGTGACCCCCTTGCATCAATACTGATCCAATCCCATCTCTTAATGTGTCACACTCCAAGCAAAGGATTGTGAAAATAGGGAATTTCTATAACTGAGCATGTGCTCATGACCTCCTTCATTTTCTAAAAAGTACATTGCGATGCCTTGGTCTAGTGGAAATCCCCTTTCTTTGTCAAATTAGTGCACGGTTCCCCCAACTAAGAGAACCCTTTCACGAACCTCCTATAGTGACTACATAACCTAAAGAGTCCCCTCAACTTCACGATGTTCTTGGGTGTTGTCCAATCCATAATGGCCCTGATATTTTCTTGACGTACCTACACCCCTTGCTCGTTGATAATGTGGACTAAGTACAAAATCTCTATCATTATGAAATCACACTTGAATTCTTTGGCATATAAGTATTGTGACTACATAATGCTCAAAACCTCATCTAAGTGTGATATTTTCTCTTCCCAAGTCCTATTTTGTATTAGGATGTCATTGAGGAAGACCAAAAGATACTTCCGCAACTCTCCCTTGAAAATGTGGTTCATGAAAGACTGGAAGTTTTCTGGTGTGGTGGTCAACCCGAAGGGCATGACCAAGAACTTGAAATTTGCAAAATGGAATTTGAAAGATGTATTCTCAATATCTTTCTCTCTAATGTTGTTATAATGGTAACCTGAGTGAAGATCTATCTTGGTGAAGAATACTTCCCCATGTATCTCGTCCATGAAATTTTCTATGTGTGGAATGGGGTACCTATTTTTGATAGTCTTATTATTGATTGCATGATATTCTATGCACATCCTCAGAGTGCCATCTTTCTTTAGTACCAATACTACAAAATAATCAAACAACCTAGTGTTGGTCCTGTTTCACCCCATATCAAGCAAGTCCTTTATTTATTTCTCAATCTCATCCTTGAATATCTTGGTATGTTTATAGTATGCAGTGATCACTAGTGTCACCCCCGCCTCTAACTCAATAGTATGCTCAAATTCTCTGTTTGGCGGTTGCCACTGTGGTATAGACCCAAATTTCGACTCATATTGAATCAAAAGTGCCATGATCTCTGGTTGATAATTTTTTCTTCCATCTATATCCCTCTTGGTGGTAATCAAACACTCGGCAGCATACGCCACATACTCATGTATAAAAATCCTCTCCATCCTCTTTGTTGACATTATCCTGGGTGATCCTATAGGCATGCCCCTCAATACCACCATTGACCCATTTGTATCTTTGAATCTCATAGTGAGGGTCTTATAATTGAACCCAATATCTCTATGTGAGTACATCCACTGAACACCCAATACCATATCAGTATTTGATAAGTCAAATACATAAAAGGTGTATGCCACGGTGTAGTTACCTAGTTTAACTTCCAAATCCAATACTCATTCCAAGAAATTCATGGTGTATCCATCTGCCATTGCTATAGTGAATCCCTTAAAATCCTTAATTTTTAACCCTCTTCTAGCTACTAATGCTTCATTTGTAAAATTATGGGTTTCCCCACCATCCACTAGTGTTGTGATATGATGTCCCTGACTGATTCCCTTCAGTCTAATGGTAACATATATAGGAACTACCGAAGGGATTGCTATGACTCCACCCTTTGTTGGTACTTGTATTTTTTCCTTCTGACCTGACTACGATCCTACATGTAGCTGGAGTGTATTTGGAGGATTTCCTTCCTCATGTTAATGTTCCTCCTTTGAACTGAAAGAATCATTGTCTAGTGTGGGTTTGATCTCATCCTCCTCCTCATCACTATCTGATTCCACATTATGTAGTGGATCTATCCCTTACCCATGCATCTATGTACTGGAACCCTCAAAACCCTCAGATCTCTCTAAGTGATGCATTGATTCTTCCTCATAAGCTCATGCTTGGTATCATCATACAATTTTTCTTTTCCTTTCCAATCCCTTTGAGGGTGTTTCTAATCTTTGTTTCTGTGTGGAA
>SNQJ01S0003178.1:18310-39536 GCA_010110895.2 Picea sitchensis
ATATACATAGATATTCATTATCACCTTTCATTAGCTAAATTATGTTTTAAATATCAATATCATATTTTTTAATATACATAGGTTATCTCATCCATTTCCTATATTTTTATTAAACCACAATATTAGAGTTTTCATACTTTTTTTTGTTTCAAATCCTACCTTTCTCACAAAGATTTGTTTTTGTAATTTTCTCTTTAATTCCTTCATTATATAGAACTAGCAACAAACACATTAATAATATAAATGTGTTTGTATATGTATCATATTAATAATGTTTTTCTATATATGCGATAAATATAAGCCTATTTATATATATGAATAGATTAATATTATTAATGTTGCTTACTTTCTTCTTGAAGATTAATAAAATTAGTTTACTATTTCTTGTAATGATTGATTCAAAATTCCACATTCATGAAACAAATTTTGGAATTCTTTACTTTTAAAGAAATAACTCAACTATGAAAAATAAAATCAAATAGAATTTAATTGTATTTCCAATGAATTGAATAATTCTAATGAATTATCTAAAATAGTTGTGGAAAATTACTATATCTATCTATCTATGCTTTTAACTTGTTCTATATCTTCACAAGGTAGATATATAGTTGCTACGAGTTGTGGTAGCAAGAGATCAAAGTGAAAAACTACTTGAAGCATAACATCTCATGGCATCATAAACAAGTCATACCACAACTAAGAACTAACACACATGATGGAAGGAAAATTTATGTAGATCATGTGGAGCATGGAGGTTTAAATCAATTCATGTTTTCTCCTATCCTAACCAACACATACTCACAATCAATGATAAGTTGAATTCACATATAAGAGAGCCAAAATCAATATTTTAAGAAGATCTAGTGAGAGCTAGAAAAATGTAAGCCCAAAAATAGATAGTTGATAGTAGAGTCTAGATTATAGCTATTCCTTGACACAGAGAAAAGGTGACCACATTTGGTTGAGTAAACCAAGTCCATTTTTTAGATGTTTCTATCACACCATTAACTCTATTGATCATAATTCCTAATTTTAATCTCTTCCAAAATGGAAAATTGAATGTAAAACTTTGTTATCCATTTAATAAATAAATCTACCTATTTATCTATCTCTATCTAATAACAAATGTATATATTAAAAAGCTAGTAAGTAAAAACATTTCATATTGTAACATCACTCTTCAAGGAGTCAAATAAAGATTAAAAATATCATAATGCCTCATGAGATCTTCAATTATACAAAAAAAAAAATTAAAGATTATCATTCTTATCCTTAGCACAAGCATGATGCAATAATAACATAAAAATTTAAACAAAAAAATACACAGATTTGATGGGCATTGAATCTATGCATTTAGTTGCTTCACATGTAAGTTGGAATTGGTATTATATATGTGCCCGACAAATTTTGGGGCATCAATCAAATTTGTAATTTATGATGAAGCATTTTTTGAATGGTTATGAAGCATTTTTTGAATGGTTATGCATAAAACATAAATGAAATAACATGAATAGTTTTGATATTAGTTGATTAATGACGCAATACAAGAAGGTGTATGATTGAATGAAATCACTTGAATTGTTTTTGATACTAATAGATTAATGACCAAATAAAGGAAGGTGTATGATTGATATGCTCATAGTTCTTATTGGTCTTACTAAATATTTCTAGATAATGGCCCTCATATACTCAAATGTGCACTCATCTACTAGGATTTGCACTGTTTTCACAATGAAGTAAAATAAATTGCTCCTATTAGGAAACCATTGATAAGGTGTCCGTAAAAAACTAGTTGCATTTCCGAGTGATTTTGAAAGCCATAGTTGTTAAGTCATAATTTTTTTATATATTTTATTCGTCTTTCAAGTCCCATCGGGTTATTTTTCCATGTTTATCACAAATACTAATCAATCAAATATTCAAAAAAATGGTATTATGAATGTTAAATATGTTGCAATGTAATGATAAAAATGTATGATCATGTAGGTGTGTAGTGGTTCATTTGTTTGATTTTATTTGGTTAATCTTGAGTCAGTGATTTCATGTCCATATCCACACCATGCATGTCTTTGCATGACTATGCATTTCCATGCATGCATTCACATGGCTATCTACACTCCGTGCATGTCTTTGCATGACTATATTGAGACCATGCATGTCTTCTCATGACTAGTTTAACTCAATGTGTGTTTGCATGGCGATCTCCAAGCTATGCATGTGTTTGCATTGTAATCGAAATATGGTAAAGGAATTAGGGTTGTAATTGATGAATCATATTTAATGGATTAAGATACTCCATTGTAAGAATCCTGAAGTGGTTTGCATTGGCCTAGATTGACCGATTTAAGCAAGGTTATTAATAAATATCTATGGAATCTCAGGGATGATTTTAAGGATGGAAATTTATTTTAAAATGTAGAAACCTTGGCGAATCTTACTATTCCTTCATATGTCAACTATACATGTTTGGCGATATTTTTGTAAAAATATTCAAATTTATAAGTATTTTATATAGTTTTTATAAAATTTTGGCGATTTTTAAGGTAAAATAATTTTATCCTATAGAATTTGGACGAATCATTTTTAAAATAACGAATCTCGTTTTTGGAAAAAACATGGAAAAATAGCCCATGAGCGAAATTTAGCCCCTAAAATCATCCATGCTATGGATGTGTTAGTTCTCCTAGTTAAGGGTTTTTAGGATTAATATTATCTCTATGTGCATGATTTGTTGTTGTGCTATTTCTCTCTTAGTTTTAAACATGGTATCAAAGCTAGTTTGGGTTTGACTCCCTCACAGGAGGGCCTAGTAACTTGCAGATAATAGAGTAGATCATTTTTGTGAGTGGATATTGATTGTCATCAATTGTTTTTGTGAGGCAAATATGACAAGTATCTATGGGGAGGAGCCACAATATGAGAAGGAGAAACTACTTGCAAGAAGCAACTTCCATAGAAAGAACAACTTATATAATTGAGAACTGATTGTTGTTGGTTGGTGTACCCAAATTGGTTTGTGTTCATAGTTTCAAATCCAGATGCTTTCCTTGACAGAAATGGATGAAGTTGTGGTCTCCCCGAGGAATCTCCTAGAAATTTAGACAAGGCGAATTGATGAAATGAAACTTGACATCCAACAAATTAAATCCCTTATTATTCTTCAGTGTTCAACCTCTACCTCAATTAAATAAGGTGCAATTGTCTCCCCTCATGAAGTTAACACATATAATGGAATTGAGGATTTCAACACAACTCCTATGGACACTAAAGAAGGAACTCTCTACCAAACCAGGGTTTCATAAATTCAAGTCTCTATTTGCTCATATCAATGACTATATTTCAAAACTTTTTATTTTATTTTAGGGAAGTTTGCTAAAAATGTTATTAGTGAGTCTGAGTGTGAAGTTGATCTGGACATAGATCCATCCTTTGTATTTTTTTTTTTACAACTATGTATATATCTTGATCCAATTTTTTCGAGCTATTTTCCTTGGCACAACCTTCTTTTTCAATATATACTGTTCTGTTTCTTTAGAAAACATATTATAATACTCTAGTTACAATGCTTTAATATTTGTCTATTTTAATTGTATTCACAATACATTTCAATTACCAATCGTAAAGTTAAGACGTATTTACATGTCACAACCATTTTAGACATTACTATGCTCATTTTTTTTTACCCGTTTTCATGTTTCATCCTTGACACAATAGAAATCCAAAATAGTAAAATTGAAGCTAATCAATCAAATTTGGAAAAATGTGAATTTCAAGAGAATAAGGATGATAACCTATAGACTAAATAGAATTCTCACCAAAACTTTATCGTATGGCAACAAGAAAGTGAAAATAACAATAAAGAACTAGAAGATACAATGAGATACAAGATGGGTTATAAACATGCTCTAACCAACCTTGAAAACTTCTTTAATATGTATGCTGCCCCTCAAATTCTATAATAAATAGTCTTCAAACTATATACAATTTATGATTGTATACATGCGTAATGCACATGTTTATGTCATATCCCCAATTTTTAGAACGAGACTAAAATTGAAATTCTCACTAATCCAAAAATTTACAATTGTACTTGTGAAATTTTAATTATAAGTCTTGAAGACTAACACTATTTAGAAACCAAGGAAAAACATAAAATCAATATACACATACATCCAAATTCATTAATTAATGGCATAGAAGTATCATATTAATTTTATTAATGGCATAGAAGTATCATAGTGCCCACTTATTTACAAACCAAATTTCTATTTCTGTAGACCTCCTTGAAACAAACCTTGAGTCATTCTCTATTAGCCAATAACCATTGATTTATAACATGTGTTTTATGCAATCTTTAATTCGATATAGTCTTCTTCCTTGAACTCACATAGTTTACTCATTATTATATTTAATCCATCTTTAGTCCAAGAACAAAAACACATCCTATTGCAAGTTCTATTTCTGTAGTGTAACACTAGGAAACATCACTTGTTAGAAGAATTCAACACCATCACTTGTTAGATAGTCCGCGACCTTTGCAACCCAAGCTCTAATAATGGAAAAATAGCTAGTTTACTCATTATTATATTCAATCCATCTTTAGTCCACAAACAGAAACACATCCTATTGCAAGTTCTACTTCTGTAGTGTAACACTAGGAAACATTAAGGTCACAGAGAAGAATTCAACACCATCACTTGTTAGATAGTCCACGACCTTTGCAACCCAAGCTCTAATAATGGAAAAATATCTGGTTTAATGTGATTCCTATAGGGATCACCTATGTAAGTAGATACAAAATAGTAGGCCAGTTTCCTATTTACTTACACAAGAAAATTTACTTGGGAATTTGGTTGCACTTGTAGGAAGTACATATTTTTAACATGGGCTCCACAATATTCCCATAAACAATTCCAACTATATATGAAATGAATATCATCCATAGGACATTTGAGACATCAAGATATGGTGCTTAAATTGAAATCCCTTCAGCAAAGACCTTATCTCCAATATTTCTTAGTTAATGAGAACACAAACATATCCACGAGGAATTTCTTGACAACTTGGTCTCAAACTTTCAAATGTTTTCTACGTCTAACATATATAGTATCATCAATGTAAACCAACACTATATACATTGAAGCTAATCCATTTTAATTAAGCGATTGGGTGAAATGAATATGGTCACTAGTAGAGACTTGTCTAAACCCAAATCTATGATACCCCTTGAATTTGCTCAGCTTAAATGTATATCTCATAGTACACAAAAATGACCAAAGGAATATTTGGATGGAGACGTGTTGTTTTGTAACCTATTGACACTTGAATCCGTTAGAAACGAAATGAAAATATCACAAGGATATGAATCCTCCTGCATCTTTAAAGAGGTGGTAATCCTTTTTGTCTTATGATATTATTCACAATTTCAAATTAAGAATAATATGGGACCATATCACATAATATAATCCAATATTTAATTCTAAAGAAAAATCAAAATGCTAAAAAAGTAAAAGTATATTTATAAAAGAAAATTCTTGAGAAGTGGACGAGGAATGTCACACATCACACGTTACATAAAATAAAAATGTCCTCACATGCATCATAACAAAAATAACGATTCTAACTACATTCAAAATAAAAGAATATGGTTTACTCGCATGAGAGACCTTTTAAAGAGTAATACTTACGGAGCTATAAAAAGGATTATGATAGATCAATTTCAAATACTTTATGCTCAAAACTCAGAGTTATAAAATACAGTCAAAATTGATCCCAACTTAGTTCTCTCGGATTTCTCAAAAATAATATTGTCTATTACAGAGCATGAGATTCAAGAGTTTGTCCAACGGACTGAGATTGGGGCTCCAACGGATCATAAAGAAAACATGTACAATAAAATATGAAGTAGAAAGAGGATCATGGGAAGATCTTGAACAACATAATATGGAAAGAATACAAAGACAAAGTTTATCAGGATTAAGTTATACTTTTCTAGTTAAAGAATAAGAATAAGTCGATGAAAATTGATAAAGAAAGAAATATGTGATCAAGATAGACTTACTATGATGGAATCTCTCTGTTTTTAATTGCTTCTTGTTGCGTCTTTTATACTCAGTAGAGGGATGATTGTAACTTCTTCTCCTGATATCTTGGAAATCTTGGCAATAGATTTGTGTAACCAATTTTTAATATAGTCTCGTAATGAGGAAACAATCACTTCTTGTTTTCACTTAATATTAAACAATCTGTGTTCGACTTCTCTATGCTTAGTAGATAGATTTTGCAAATGATTTTCAATGTCTTCATTTTTATTGGTATATTCAATAAGCGAGTTGTCGATATCATCATGTGTGAACTGAACCATGGATTCAAACTTTTCAACTGATGATTTCTTGAGTCCTTCAATTTGTTCTTCAAATTGTTGTCGAGTCATTAGCATTAAACTTGAGATAAATTTCGGGTTTGAGACTTCAATGGTGGTGCCAACAACATCCAAGAAAATAATATTTGAATATGCTTCCATTTTTTTGGTGACAGATCATCTAATTGCACTAGAAATCCCTTTAATACATTGGTTCTTTGAATCCAACATGCCTTTAATTGTTTGATACAGATCTATAAGGGTAGGTATTATTGTTTTCTCATCCGGTCTATCATTGTTAAGACCTTTTCTACAAACATTTAAACTCCATCAACATAAAAACCTTCATGATTTTTTAGATGTGCACCCAAATATTCCTTAGTGTTCTTCACTCTGAGGCCGAGAGTGGAAAATATCTTTTCCAGATCCCATAGCTCTAAAATCAATGACATCATTTTATTTATATTTTCTTCAGCAAAATGCCAAGTGGCAATAATCAAATTTGAAATTCCTTTAACTCTCGAACATGATCCTCGGATTTCTTGAAAAATATTATGAGGCCCAATCATGGTGAATGGCGTAGCGAGGATGGGTGGAGGCATGAGAGTTGCTTCCATTTCCTTGAATCTTTCTTTTAGTCGAGCATTTTCCTCCTCCATATTAGCAATTGAAAAGTCCAATGCATATCATGTGACCTTGTGAATGGAAGACAAAATTTGATGGTAACATGTTTCGAGTATCAATCACAGACCTATTTTTCCCCTCTTACTCTTTGAGGTCATATAGAAAATCATTTTCTTAGAATATTTATCAAACTAGGAATTGTGAACAACAAAGTTTTCTTCATCATCAAAATATCCCATTCTGGACAGCAAGTGTAGAAATATGTGGTACATTTTCTGTAGCAGGATTTTCTTCCTCTCGGAAGTTGATCTTCTTGATATCAACATCTAGGTTTATCTCATCCAACAACATATCATGTTCAGGTGTGTTTATTTCTCCTCCCCTTTGTTGAGAATTAGTTCTTTTTATTTTGATAGTTAATTTGTGGGGATTTATAAATTCCCTTTCGAAGGGTTTTTCTCTTTGTCATCCCTTGAATGGAAGACAAATTTGATGGTAACATGTTTCGAGTATCAATCGTAGACCTATTTTTTCCCCTCTTACTCTTTGAAATCCTATAGAAAATCATTTTATATTTATATTCAATTTTAATAAATTTAACTTAATATTAAAGAAAAATAATTAATTTATGAATGCCAAAGAATTGCCAATAGCCCAAATGTCCATTTGCATGGAGCACCAAAGACATAGTTATGCGATGTGCATAGTCATGGATGCACATCTATTTGAAATTGCAACTGCAAAAGTGTCTCCATGTAGGATGCTAACGTGTACCAGTTCCTTGGATAAGGATAAAAAACAAAGTATCTTAACTACACTAATTATAAGTGTGTAGGTTGCAGAAGGATTCAAATTATTCTGAATGAATTGTTTCTCTATTATCGGTCCCTGTACTGGTCACAACTATCCAGTTCAGATAGCTATACTTGATCTACTTAGTACAATATATCTCTAAGCCCTTTGAATCTTCGAAATATATTCTAAATCATAACAAATGAATTTACTATAAATCAATGATGTATATTGCAAATCATTTTTCTCATCACAATTAGTGATGTAGAACCATTTGAAACATGAAACTACGAAAGTAGAACAATGTGCCATGGCAACAAGTGGCATTTCTCTGCAAAAGTCCTAAAGATATACAATCCCATCTAGAACAATAATAGATACATGACAATGCCAAAACAAAAACAATATGAAACATTCGTACAAGAATTGGATCAATGCATTCCTTGCACGAGGATATAAAACATTATGTGCTATTATTTCCCAAAACAAAATATGAATCGCTTAAAATTATCCTCACAAGAATTGAAAACATACCTAAAACAACATCAAACCATTTTGACTGGCAACACAACAAAGATGATTGCACCATGCCCGAAGGTCTTTCCTTGTACACCTTTCACTTTTTCTTGCCCACACAGTTATTGTAGGTGCAGGAACAAGACCCAATAAAACACTAGAACAAACTCCAACAAAACACAACTCTTACACTATGCATCAAGCATATATTATTAGACAACAAGCAAATAGCCTAATTGCACCCTCATAACAAGCATAACTGAATATTCACATATGAAAACACAAAATAATAACTAGTTTTTAATCTTCCTTGCCATGTATCATCTAATGCACAATATTTATTACCCTTTGACATAGATTTGCAGAATCCCAACACCATAACTCATGTAATTCCCAACACACAAAACTTGAACATTGTCGACACCTTTCACTATTTTCCACCCACACAATTACTGTAGGTGTAGGAACAAGATCCAGTAAAACACTAGAACAAACTCCAAGAAAACACAAAACTTGCGCTATGCATCAAGCATATACTGTTAGGCAACAAACACACAACCTAATTGCACCCTCAGAAAAAACATAATTGAATGTTCATATCTTGAAATCCAAAATAAGAAACAATTTCTAATCTTCCTTTCCATATAACATCCAATGCACATGATGTATTACCCTCGGACATAGATTTGCAGAAGTCCAACACCACGACTCATGCAATTTCCAATAAATAGCACATTAAAATTGTCAACACATTCATCTTTATGAACACCTTTATCAACTAGAAATAGAGTGTAACTAACTGGACCATGCAAAATAACAATTAGTTTCTCATATTTCTAGCAATATAGAACACAAGGCACAAGATTTCTTATCCTCTAACATAGATTTGAAAAATTCCAACACCGCAACTTCTCCAACTCATAACACACAATACATTGTTTTCATCTGTCAACCTTTAATTGTCTTAGGCCTAGACACTCTCTCTAAGAAACTATGGCCCACTTATTAAATTCCCCCTGCAAAAAAAACAAACAAACAACCATTTCAACAAACCACCAACCATTTCAACAAACCACAAAATAAATCTAACCAGACCACCCATGAACAAAACCAACTACTGTATGTATCCAACCAATATCGCTCAAAGCATGATAATAGATGCACAACGTTTCTTACCCCACTTTTGAAAAACCACTTCTTTTTCTCTTGTAGCACACTACATTACGTTAACATGCAAACAAATCAACAACACTTACCTTGAAAAAACAAAAATCTTAACTAAAACTCATTGCAACCCATAAAATCCCCCATACAATGTCATCCCATATAGTCCACATAAATTTATTTATATTTATTAAAATATTTCTATATATTGTATGACACTAGTACTTGCACCCCTCCCAACCATGAGTTAAAAATCGACAATTAGATCACTTATTAAATGGTCGCGACCAACCTCACAATAATATGTTGTTGTGAATGACCAACTAGAAGCCAACAAAAAAAATTGAATCACTTGCAACAAAGTTCAACTATAAAAAAAAACAACAGATTTTTGGTGAACCCAAAATTCGTAGCACGCTATATCATGTTGCCATCCATAAAATCCCCCACAAAAAAAATCCTATATAGTACATAGAAATCTATTTATATTTATTAAAATTTGTCTATACATTGTATCATAGTAAACAAATTTGCATATTATCCATTGAACCGATGACACAACCACAAGCATTGAAAGCCAATATCCTCTCTGAAATTTGACACTAGTATTTTCACCCCTCTCAACCATGCATTACAACTCTACAATTAAATCACATATTAAATTGTCATAGTCGACCAAACAATAAGATGTTCTTTTGAACAATCAATCAAAAGCCAACAACCAACAAAATAAAAAAATTAATCACTTGTAACAAGGCTCAACTATGAAAAACCTAGACCTTCGGGACTACTAATAGATCAAGGTTCTAACTTGGACTATTAGATTTAGGCACTAAATTGTGAATTTGACTTACATGTGTATTTGATCACCCAAACGCACAATCAAAATAAGGAGGACCAAGTTAAGTAATGTGTTAGGTTTTCCACTAGATTCCTCTAGACTTCCAATGATTGAATTAATTGGCTAAGTTTGCAGTATACACCATTAACTTGTCCAAAGGAGTTTTATTCATACCCGATTCTCCTTTCCTCTCTTAACCAAGCCTCATAACTATACTTCTTTAGTCCATAAACCTATTTTCTTAGTTGATCCACTGAAAATTCCATTATCTCATTCGCTATATCTTGCATCCTTAGGCCCTTCCGTTGGATACATGGATTACAACCACGCAACACTCTTTTAAAGATGACGCTACTCCTTGATGAATAAGAAAACAAGGGCATAAGGTTGATACTACTCGACTCCTCTCCTTAGTGTTTCCATGGATAGAAACTAAATGACTCCTCTCCTTAGTGTTTCGATGGATAGAAACTGAATGGACGTTAATGTTTTCTTACTTTCGTGAAAAATATTAAGATAATTTTATTAATTTATACAAATGTTTTCATATGTTTACTGGAAATGTAATGTATTATTGTGAAATATTTCGTTATTTATTTTTACTAAATTACACAATATTTGTTTGTTGCAAATTTGGTAAAAACTCTTATGTTTAATCTCTTTTTAGGTTTTTTTAATTTATACAAATACTTGCATATGTTTATGGAAAATATTGTTAGACCATTTACCCACAAATCAGAGAGATCATAAAAAAACAATAGAAATTCATAGATAAAACATACACAGACAAGAATCACACAAGACACAGTATTTATGTGGTAAAATCCTGAGGGTAAGGGAAACATCCACGAGACAATGGAAAAGGCTTATATTGCTTAAACATGAGATTACAAAAGCAATTAGGCAATCAGGCATCCCAAAAGAGGGCTCTAAGCCCTTGATCCTCAAATGCCTCTAAGGCATTCACATTTATACAATGTCTCCTTCAATTATACAAAACTGATTACATTAATTGCTGCCCCTATTTCATATGAGTGGTTTAAACAAGAGACAATAAATCTTCCTTAAATATTGTTTACTTAAAACCCACTTATCTAAATAGTTGTCAGAATCCTAACAATATCCACCTTGACAATAATTTACCTGATTCGATGCCATTGTCCATTCATCACCTTCTTGCAAGCAAAATATAGGTGATACTAGTGCTTCCAACACCGAAGCACCCATTTCATTGCTCCACCTAGATTTGTCATGTTTCCACTGACAACACCAACAACTGTAAGTGAAATATCTCATCCTTTCATTTTCAATCATCAATCTTTCTATTAGCATACCATACACGAGACATATAACCCTTTTCTTCTTCATCACTTGGATGCAAACCTGAAGAAAACTTATAATGGAAAGCCAAAAAATATTTTACTAGTTTCACATCATTCATACCGAATTTCCCGAGTATCGTTACCATGTACTTGAGTTTTTATAGCCTAAAACTTACCATCAATCCCATCTCTGTGAATTTCTATGCTCAAGATTGTTTTGCTGCTCTCGGATCCTTCATCTCGAACATCCAAGTCAACTGGGCCAACCTGTTGATCTTAACCATGCTACTAGCTACTACAAGCATATTGTCAACAATCTAAACACCAAGATAGTGAGTACCATAAACACAATGGTTACGTCCACTTCTTGTAAATCTTGGCTCACCATGAAGGAATCTACATCTTGTACAATTGCTTGGTCTAGATCCAGACCATACAATAATTACTTGAGCTTTGCAAACAACTTTCTTGTCGTGATCCTAATCACCTTTAGTTCTCCACCTCGAACTCTGTATTCGAGACCTTTGCCAAAAGTACATGAAGCCACCGAAGTGATCTTGACACAAGCTCACCTCCATACAACTTTCAATGGAGTCCTAGATCAAACTTAACTTGAACATCCCTTGACCAAAATCCGGCCAAAGCGGCCAAATAAGCATTCAACACTCACCTTCATGCCCATTTATAATGGAGTTACAACCAGCGTTTAAGAAGACTTGATTACATGTGATTACATGGATATAAAACCACAAGAAACTAGCCTGACTCGTAAAAACTACCCCCTATCACTCATAGGATACCACGGGTAGGCATGCCTAAATGAGGTCTTACAACCATATTCCCAATTACATGCCAAATTTTAATTTACAACTCCAAAGAAAAATAAATTTTCACACAATAACTCGACCATTACCTGAGATTGTTGCCATTTACCAACACTTCTCTTTCTAGTTGCTTGACCACAAAGCTGTCATAAAAAAAAACAAAAAATATGCAGCCTCCAACGTATCCGCTTCATTCCAGCCAAGCAATTTTTTAACCGAGTGCTACCGCTGCCTTATCATGCCATTTTTGTTGTTATGCAACCAATCATAGCCTCATTCATAGACTCGATTCCACAATGGAGTAACCTCCACACACTCGAGTGCTGCCAACTACTAGGGCTCTTCCACAGAGGCCCTCCCGAGGGTGACATCCACGTCTTCTTGAGATGACATCGGCATTGTCTGCCACTGAGGTACTTCAGGTTGTATGCTTCATCCGCCACCTTATGGATCTCCACATATTTTGGCTCTCCGCTTCATTGCAGCTCAATGTTCCCTTCAGATTTCAATGGGAGTTGGATCGAACTGAAATCTAACATTTTTACATAAATAAACTAAATTTTCTCTTCTTGGGGCTCAACTGCAATCTACTTCAAACTTATACATACTTGTATTCAAATTCCTCAATGTAAATACCTCATTGTGATGACTGAAATATCATTTGCTGCAGGTTTACAATGATGAATGTGAATGTCGTGGATGATGATGTGACGTCATGTGGCTCAACTGCAATATACTTCAAACTTATACATACTTGCATTCAAATTCCTCAATGTAAATACCTCATTGTGATGACTGAAATATCATTTGCTGCAGGTTTACAATGATATATGTGAATGTCGTGGATGATGATGTGACGCACATGTTGTATGGTGATATGGGGCCCGTATGCAATGTGGACACTGAAAACCCCTTACGTCGATTGTATTGAAATTGTTCATGATAATCTCCTCCTTCAGCTGGATGACCATGTCTCTCTTGAAAATGATCCACAGGGGCTCTTTCTGAATCACCGCATGACGCAGGGTGCCCGGCCGAGGATTTACCGCATCATAATCACTATGATCCGTCACCACGTAATACTTCCCTTTTTTGCCTCCTTGGGCATGCCTGTCAAATCCAATCGCACAGTCTGCTAGGCGTTTTCTGTGGTTCTCCCAATTGCGATCGCAACACTAGAAATCATCAATGGGGTTACCAGTTCCGCAGGATAGATAGCCCATCTCTCGCCTCCTCGTGTTGTTATAAATGCTTCTGGAATAGCAGAAACAATTCAATATTCACACTTGGACCTTAACATGACAGATCTCACTCAACGCACATGCAGGCTCAGCGATATCAATGTCATCCAGCTTCTCTAGATCGAACATTATGGTCGACTCCAGCTTTCATCCAACACCATGGGAGTCTGATACCACCTTTCATATATCCAACAACAAGCCTATACGAAGCTCCTCGAGACAATGTGGTTTACGATTGTTCTGAGCTCTCTCTCCATTAGCTCGTGACTACGTCCTGGTCTTCCCAAGTTTTATGTGCAGAGATTCAAATCCTCCTCCACAGTTTTTGCGCTGTTCGATTTACCACGATTTTCACAATTTGGAGTTGGAGATTTAGGGCTGCTATATATTCATGATTTTTTGGTCTCCCGGATCTCCAACGAGCTATGAGACCACTTATTAGACCATCTACCCATATAGATCAGAGAGATCATAAACACAACAGAAAATCATAGATAAAACATACACAGACAACAATCACTCATGACACAATATCAAGTTACCCACAACTAGCCTTTTTCCCGGCCCACAGAGAAGAACTATCTAGGAAGGATAGCTCACCCAACAAAGGCCCCCACCAATAAGTCCTAAGGCATTCACATTTATACAATGTCTCTTTTAGTTATACAAAACTGATTACATTATTAATTGATGTTCTAGGTTGAGTGGTTTCAACAAGAAGTAATAAATCTGTCTTAAATTTATCACTTAAAACCTGTGGGCTTATCAAAATGGTTGTCAAAATCCTAACAAATCTAATATATTATTCTGATATTTTTAATTAGTCTCCTAAATTATACCTTATTTTATTCATACAAAAGTGATAAAAAACCTTTACTTATTATTTTTATTTTTATTTGTGAGGATAAGTTTTTATATCTTTTTTTCTATTTATCATTATTATATTTTATATGGATATTCATTATCACCTTTCATTAGCTAAATTATGTTTTAAATATGAACATTATTATGTTCTATATACATAGATATTCATTATCACCTTTCATTAGCTAAATTATGTTTTAAATATCAATATCATATTTTTTAATATACATAGGTTATCTCATCCATTTCCTATATTTTTATTAAACCAAAATATTAGAGTTTTCATACTTTTTTTTTTCAAATACATACTTTTTCTCTGAATTTGGTTTGGTAATTTTTCTCTTTAATTTCTTCATTATATAGAACTAGCAATAAATTAGTTGGGGGGAATGATTGTTATTCTCCCCATCTAGGTTCAATTCACACACCCAAAATTGACATGTTGAGGCTCTTAAAGAGTATGTAATCATTAAGTGGGCCTAATAGTTGGGAACATGTAGTAGACTTTAGCACTCAAATATATGTGTGGAGGGGTCCTTGTCCCACAAACAAGGGGTCTCATCACGCGATTTGGTGTCTTTGTTGGATGATTATTATTATTATTATATATGAAAAAAAAAAAAAAAAAAAAAAAAAAAAAAAAAAATAGATTAATATTATTAATATTTGCTTTTACTTTCTTCTTCAGTATTAATAAAAATTAGTTTCCTATTTCATGTAATGATTGATTCAAAATTCCACATTCATGAAATAAATTTTGAAATTCTTTACTTTTAAAGAAATAACTCAACTATGAAAAGAAATATGAAATCAAAATGAGGGTGATTGTATTTTCAATGAATTGAATAATACTAATGAATTATTTGAAATAGTTGTGGCAAATTACTATATTTATCTATCTATGCTTTTAACTTGTTCTATATCTTCACAAGGTAGATATATAGTTGCTACGAGTTGAGAGATCAAAGTGAAAAACTACTTCAAGCATACCATCTCATGGCATAAAAAGTCTTACCACAACTAAGGAACGCTTACACGCAGTGGAAAGAAAAGTTATGTAGATCATGTGGAGCATGGAGGTTTAAATCAATTCATGTTTTCTCCTATCCTAACCAACACATACTCACAATCAATGATAATTTGAATTCACATATAAGAGATACAAAATCAATATTTTAGGAAGATCTAGTGAGAGCTAGAATAATGTTGGATGAGAAAATGATGTGAGCCCAAAATAGATAGTTGATAGTAGAGTCTAGATTATAGCTATTCCTTGACATAGAGAAAAGGTGACCACATTTGGTTGAGTAAACCAAGTCCATTTTTTAGATGTTTCCATCACACCATTAACTCTATTGATCATAGTTCCTAATTTTAATCTCTTCCAAAATGGAAAATTAAATGTAAAACTTTTTTATCCATTTAATAAATAAATCTACCTATTTATCTATCTAATAACAAATGTATATATTAGAAAGCTAGTAACTAAAAACATTTCAAATTGTAACATCACTCTTCAAGTAGTCACATAAATGATTAAAAATATCATAATGCCTTAAAAGATCTTCAATTATAAAAAAACAAACATTATCATTCTTATCCTTAGCACAAGCATGATGCAATAATAACATGGAAATTCAAACAAAAAATACCACCACAGTTGATGTTGCTTGAATCTATGTATTTGGCTTCACATGTAAGTTGGGGTGGTATTATATGTGTCCAGACAAATTTTGGGGCATCAATCAAATTTGTAATTTATGATGAAGCATTTTTTGAATGGTTATGCATAAAAACATAAAATGAAATAACATGAATAGTTTTGATATTAGTAGATTAATGACCCAATACATGAAGGTGTATGATTGAATGAAATCACTTGAAATTTTTTGATACTAGTAGATTAATGATCAAATAAAGGAAGGTGTATAGGAAGGTGTATGATTGATATGTTCATGGTTCTTATTGGTCTTACTAAATATTTTTAGTTAATGGCCCTCATATACTCAAATGTGCACTTAGGATGTGCACTGTTTTCACAATGAAGTAAAATAAATTGCTTTCCCTATTAGGAAACTACCATTGATAAGGTGTGGTAAAAGCTAGTTGCATTTCAGTGATTTTGAAGCCATAGTTGTTAAAGTCATAATTGCATATATTTTATTCGTCTTTCAAGTCCCAACGGGTTATTTTCCATGTTTATCACAAATACTAATCAATCAAATTTTCAAAAAAATGGTATTATGAGTGTTAAATATGTTGCAATGTAATGATAAAAATGTACGATCATTTAGGTGTGTAGTGGTTCATTTGTTTGATTTTATTTGGTTAATCTTTAGGTGGTTATAGAGACATTGATTAGCTCAATGTTGGGTTTACTTTTAGTGGTTTACAAACCCATGGTATTTTCCCATAGTATTTGATGTTAGTGATTGCATGTCATTTCATGTCCATCTCCACACCATGCATGTCTTTGCATGACTATATCCACTCCATGCATGAATTCACAATATCTGCCTCCATGCATGTCTTTGCATGACTATAATGACGCCATGCATGTCTTCTCATGACTATTTTCACTCAATGTGTGTTTGCATGGCGATCTCCAAGCTATGAATGTCTTTGCATTGTAATCAAAATCTGGTAAAGGAATCAGGGTTGTAATTGATTAATCATATTTAATGGATTAAATATGCTCCATTGTAAGAATCCTTAAGTGGTTTGCATTGGCCTAGATTGACCGATTTAACCAAGGTTATTAATAAATATCTATGGATGTGGTTATTAATAAATATCTATGGAATGATTGAGTTCTCACAGTTGGGTTTCTGGGATTAATATTGTCTCTATGTGCATGCTTTGTTGTTGTGGTATTTCTCTCTTAGTTTTAAACATGGTATCCAAAGCTAGTTTGGGTTTGACTCCCTCATAGGATGGCCTAGTGACTTGCAGAGAATGGAGTAGATAATTTTTGTGAGTGTAGATTGATTGTTATCACTTGTCATTATGAGGCAAATCTGACAAGTCTCTGTGCATAGGAGCCACAATATGAGAAGGAGAAACTACTTGCAAGAAGCAACTTCCATAGAAAGAACAACTTCTATAATTGAGAACTGATTGTTAGTGGGTGTACCCAAATTGGTTTTTGTTCATAGTTTCAAATCTAGATGCTTTCCTTGATAGAAATGGATGAAGCTGTGGTCTCCCTGAGGAATCTCCTGGAAATTGAACAAGGCAGAGTGATGAAATGGAACTTGATATCCAACAAATTAAATCTCTTGTTATTCCTCACTGTTCAACCTCTACCTCAATTAAATAAGGTGCAGTTTTCTCCCCTCTTGAAGTTAACACATATAATGGCATTGAGGATCTTGACCCAACTCCTATGGATATTGAGGAAGGAACTCTCTAACAATATAGGGTTTGATAGATTCAAGTCTCTATTTCCTCATATCAATGACTAGATTTCAACACTTTTTTATTTTATTTAGGAGTTTGCTAAAATATTTATTAGTGAGTCCTATAGGGTGTGAAGTTGATCTGGACATGAGTCAATCCTTTGCTATTTTTGTTTTATAACTATCATATATATCTTGATCCAATTTTTGAGCTATTTTCCTTGTACAACCTTCTTTTCAATATATAAATGTTGATTTCTTTTCAAAAAAAATATTATAATACTCTAGCTACAATGCTTTAATATTTGTCTATGTTAATTGTATTCACAATAGATTTCAATTACCAATCGTAAACTAAAGACATATTTACATATCACAACCATTTTAGACTTTACTATACTCATTCTTTTTACTTGTTTTCATGTTTCTTCCTTGACATAATAGAAATCCAAATTAGTAAAATTGAAACTAATCAATCAAATTTGGAAAATGTGAATTTCAAGAGAATAAGGATGATAACCTATAGACTAAATAGAATTCTCACCAAAACTTTATCGTATGGCAACAAGAAAGTGAAAGAGAAATAACAATAAAGAACTAGAGGATACAATGAGATACAAGATGGGTTATAAACATGCTCTAACAAACCTTGAAAACTTCTTTAATATGCATGTTACCCCTCAAATTATATAATAAATAGTCTTCAAACTCTATACAATTTATGATTGTATACATGCGTAATGCACATGCTTATGTCATATCCCCAATTTTTAGAACGAGACTAAAATTGAAATTATCACTAATCCGAGAGAATTCCTGATGGTGCATGGGAATTTTAACTACTCAAGTGTGAGAGCTAACTTTATTTAGAAACCAAGAAAAACATAAAATCAATATGCACATACATCCAAATTCATTTCTCTCAATTTAGTTAGTATCCCATACTTAATCCAACTCTTATTCTAGTTTCAATCTCCATTGTTACCTAACAAATTGCATACATTATGATAGTTGCTTGAAATACCACTGGTTAAATCTTGTACATATCTATGTACCAATGGTCTTGCATTATGAGTGGCATGTCATTGAATACCTTTATATCAATCAAATCATTGATTGATGATTGATAGAGTGTGATGTATGCTGGCACTATGGGATTAAACACCATTAACTTATAACCATGATTTTATTAATAGCATAGAAGTATCATAGTGACCACTTATTTACTAACCAAATTTCTATTTCTATAGACCTCCTTGAAGAAAACCTTGAGTCATTCTCTATTAGCTAATAACCATTGATTTCTAACATGTGTTTTATGCAATCTTTAATTCAATATAGTCTTCTTCCTTAGGGCTTCACTTTATGGTTTACTCCATTGTGCTATTCAATCCATCTTTAGTCGAAACAAAAACACATCCTATTGCAAGTTCTATTTCTGTAGTGTAACATTAGGAAACATTAAGGTCACAGAGAAGAATTTAACACCATCACTTGTTAGATAGTCCAAGATCTTTGCAACCCAAGCTCTAATAATGGAAAAATAGCTAGTTTACTCATTATTATATTCAATCCATCTTTAGTCCAAGAACAAAAACACATCCTATTGCAAGTTCTATTTCTGTAGTGTAACACTAGGAAACATTAAGGTCACAGGGAAGAATTCAACATGATCACTTGTTAGATAGTCCATGACCTTTGCAACCAAAGCTCTAATAATGGAAAAATAGCTGGTTTAATGTGATTCTTATAGGGATCACCTATGTAATTAGATACAAAATAGTAGGCTAGTCTCCTATTTACTTACACAAGAAAATTTACTTGGAAATTTGGTTGCACTTGTAGGTAGTACATATTTTTAACATGGGCTCCACAATATTCCCATAAACAATTCCAAATATATATGAAATGAATATCATCTCTAGGACATTTGAGACATCAAGATATGGTGCTTAAATTGAAATCCCTTCAACAAAGACCTTATCTCCAATATTTCTTAATTAATGAGAACACAAACATATCCATGAGGAATTTCTTGAAAACTTGGTCTCAAACTTTCAGATGTTTTCTACTTCTAACATATATATACATCGAAGTGTAAAATAACACTATACATGGAAGCTAAGTCATTTTAATTAAAGTGATAGGGTGAAGCGAATATGGTCTCTAGTAGAGACTTGTCTAGAAGCCAAATCTATGATGCAGCTTGAGATTTGCTTCATTAAAATGTATATCTCATGGTACTAAAATGAAGCCAAAGGAATATTTAGATCGAGGATGTGTTGTTTTTGTAACCTATTGATCACTTGAATTAGATTTAGAAAGCAAAATGACTTAATATCACAAGGATATGAATCCTCCTACATTTTAAAGAGGTGGTAATCATTTTTGTCTTATGATATTCTTTATAATTTTCAAATTAAGAATAATATGGGACCATATCACATAATACAATACAATCTTTAATACTCAAGAAAAATCAAAATATACTAAAAGTAAGAAGTATATTTTAAAGAAAATTCTTGAGAAGTGGACGAGGAATGTCACACATCACACATTACATAAAATAAAAATGTCCTCACATACATCATAGCATAAATCTTGATTCTACTTCATTCAAAAATAGAATAATATGGTTTACTGTGAGAGAACTTTTTAAGTAATACTTCAAAAATGATTATGATGGATCAATTTCAAATACTTATACTCAAAACTCAGAGTTATTAAATATGAGTAATACTTACGGAGCTCAAAAAATGATTATGATAGATCAATTTCAAATACTTTATGCTCAAAACTTAGAGTTATAAAATACAGTCAAAATTGATCCCAACTTAGTTCTCTGGGATTTCTCAAAAATAATATTGTCTATTAGAGAGCATGAGATTCAAGAGTTTGTCCAATGAACTGAGATTGGGGCTCCCACAGACCATAAAGACAACATGTACAATAAAATATGAAGTAGAAAGAGGATCATGGGAAGATCTTGAACAAAATAATCTGGAAAGAATACAAAGACAAATTTTATCAGGATTAAGTTATACTTTTCTAGTTAAAGAATAAGAATAAGTCGATGAAAACTGATAAATAAAGAAATATGTGATCAAGATAGACTTACTATGATGGAATCTCTCTATTTTTAATTGCTTATTGTTGTGTCTTTTATACTCTTGTTTGAGGTAGTAGAGGGATGATTGTAACTTCTTCTCCTGATATCTTGGAAATCTTGGCAATAGATTTGTGTAACCAATTTTTAATATAGTCCCTTAACGAGGAAAC
>SNQJ01S0003178.1:39546-55956 GCA_010110895.2 Picea sitchensis
TAGCTGCTTCCTTAAAGGATGTAGGTTGACATGACATTAAAGAAAAAATGTTGTGTTGTTCAAAGTCGTCCAATTGCTGATGGATTTCTCTCAAACTTTGAGTTCTCTGATTTTGTGGTTCAGAGAATGATTCTCTGCTGGAAGTTGAGTTATCTGAAGAATTTTCAGGTTGCCTTTGTACCTGCAATCTTGGAAGAGTAGTTTGAGGTACTTGTTGTCCTGAATTTTCTTCATTTTCATAACTTGGCAGCAATGGATTTTGACTGTCCATTTGTTGATTTTCTGAATCATTCCAGAATTGATTTTCCAAAATTTTTACATCTCTGCTGAGAATTAGTTTCTTGGTGATTGGATTGTAAAGCCTGTAAGCTTTAGATGTTTCACTATATCCAGTGAAAATACATTTCTCACTTCTGTCATCAAGTTTCTTCTTTAATTCAAAAGGTATGTGAGCGTATGCTATGCATCCAAATGTCCTTAGATGCACTACATTGAGCTTTGTCCCACTCCATGCTTCTTGGGGAACTTTCATCTTTACACTTGTGGTTGGAGATCTATTCAGGAAATAAACTGAGCATGCTACTGCTTCAGCCCAAAACCTATATGACAAACTTTTCTATTTGAGAAGTGTGCCATATTCATTATTGTCTTATTTTTCCTTTCAGCCACTCCATTCTATTGTGGAGTATACCTCGCTGTTGTTTGCATGATAATGCCTTGTGATTTGCAGAAATTTGCAAATTCTTTGGAGTTGTATTCTCCTCCTCCATATGACCTGAGTGCTTTGATATATTTGCCACTCTGTTTTTCATCTTTTTCCTTGAATTCTTTGAATTTTGCGAAAGTTTCAGACTTGTGTCTAAGAAAATAGATCCATGTTTTTCTGCTGAAATCATCAATAAACGTTAGAAAGTAAAAATTACCACCTATTGACTCTGTTTGCATTGGTCCACATAGGTCAGTGTGAACAATTTCAAGATGTTGTTTGGCTTGATTTTATGACTGTGGAAAACTAGTTCTCTTATGTTTTCCAAGTATGCAAGACTCACATGCGGGTAATTGCTCTTTAAAGATAGGAAGACCTTTGACCACGAAGTTCTTCTATAGAAGACTTAGACTCTGAAATGGTAGATGTCCAAATCTTGTATTCTAAACCATAGTTTCATTCAGGGTGGATGCACTTTGTGCATATGGTTGACTCAGATTTGCAATTCTGAGGGTAAGGGGAAACATCCTATTTGGGGTCATATGGATTTCAGAAATTAATTTTTTTCTTGGGATTTTGTCAAATATCTTGCAAGATGCTCAATCAAAGAGTACCTTATATCCATCTTCAATGAGCTATCCTACACTTAACAAATTATATTTCAAATTTGGAACATGATAGACATTGTTTATGTCTTTCTTTACATTCTGTTTAGTAAGAATAGGAACAATTCCTTTTCCTTGAACTTTGACTAAGTAATCATTTCCAAGTGTAATATCAGATGAGATTGAAGAATCAATGCATGAAAGTAATTCTTTGTTACCTTTCATGTGATTGCTGCATCCACTGTCCAGCAACCAAAGATCTTTAGGTTGTTGTTCAGTCTTGTGGCACGAAAGAAACATACCTCTTGAGTTTTCTCTTGTGTGATTTGACACATTTTCTCTGCCTGAGAGCTGATCTTGCTTCTTCCTGCATTCACATTCATAGTGCCCATACTTTTTGCAGTAATAGCATTGAATGCTTGATTTCTCATTTGATCTTCTCCCTCTGCCTCTTTGAGGCTGGAAATTCTGATGTTGATTTTGTTGCTGATGTCTTTGACCTTGGAAAATCTGATTCGGATATTGTTGTCTGTTACCTCCACTGGAGTGAGAGTTACTGTGATTGTTCCCTCTTCCTTGGTGACCTCTGCTTCTTCCTCTGCCACTCCCTCTACTGAAGGAGAATTGAGTTTTGAAATCATTGGAGATTGACTCATCTGTGAGATGAAGTCTGGTCTCATGTGTCACCAGAGAACCAATTAGTTCATCTGTTGAAAAACTTGACAGATCCTTGGATTCAAGGATTGTTGTTACAACCATTTCAAATTTCGTTGGTAAACTTCTGAGGATTTTCTCAACAATGCGTTGATCAGTGATGGTTTCATCGGTCAGTCTGATCTGGTTCACGATGCCCATGACTCTGGTCATGAATTGATCCACATTTTCGGACTCTGTCATCCTTAGAGTCTCGAATTGAGTCCTCAAGGTTTGTAGCTTAATTGTTTTGACCCTGTCATTTCCTTGGTAGGAAGATTTAAGGATGTCCCAGGCCTATTTTGAAGTACCAGCACCTATGATTTTTGAGAAAATCGAGTCATCCACAGAATTTTGAATCCAAAACTTAGCTTTATTTTATTTGTTTCTCTATGTTGCCTGAGCAATTCTCTGAGGATTTGACATAGCAGAAAGGGCTGCTGGATCAGGTTCCACATATCCAAGATCCACTGGTTCCCAGCACTCTTGTGCTTGCAAGAACGATCTCATCTGAAGAGACCATAACTCATAGTTCTTTCCAAGAAGAATCAGACCCTGTGTTGGTCCTAAATTGCTAGACGACGCCATATTTTTAAAAAATTTGCAGAAAAAACAGAGGGAAATTTTGTATTTACCATTTTCTGTTGCTTAAACCCAGGTATGTTGCTAGCTTGCAGGTATTCCGGAACATTGTGTTGCAATATTTCGCGAGTTTTTGGCTTCGTGATTCTGACGTCGGGACTTCGTTATACAAGTCCTCCAATCTCTTGTCTCACCAACCTCCGATCGTTGAAACGTCGATTTGTCGATGGCCGAAGAGAGCTTATCGGCCTTGAATTTGGCCCTTACTCTCTGTTCAATGTGACCACGCGCCTTAATGTTAAATCTCTACGGGCTTTTCCGGTTCTTTGTTGTTAAATTTTCCGAAAATGTGAAATTTTCCTTTGGACAAATCAGCGGTCCAGATCTATTGATGATCTGACGGTCCAGATCTTATGACCAGAACTCATAAGATGGCATTCAAACCTCTTATCGGGATTCAGGGTTTCGAGAGTCCAAATGTATTGGACCTCTTGTCCACAGAATCCCTGATTTCCCAATTCTCGATTTCACGATGGATGACCTTTCCTTTCGGGAAATTTCCCGATTGCTTTGATCTCCGCCACGCGTCCTCCTATATTGGACGGTCCTGATTTCTCCTCTCGATTTTGTGATTTGATCTATTCCAGACGTCTCCTCTCAAGGATCCACGAAACCCCGAACCTCGGTGTGCCGATTGGTTCTCCCGATCTCGCCCACGTGTCTCCTCAAAATGGATGGCTCCGATCATTTACGGGGTTTTCACCATAAAGAAACCCGATCACTTGTCCTCAGGATTCACGATTTACCAAATCCCGATGTGCCGATGGACTCTCCCCTTTCGGGATTTTTCCCGAGCCCTCGGATTTACGCCACGCGTCCCCTTAAGATGGACGGTCCTAATTCAACCTCGGGATATCGCGACTTGTGACTCCAAATCCTTTGCAACTTGAAACCCCGCTAGCCGATATGTTGACGGCTTCCTCGATCTCCGCCACGTGTCCAAAGAAATGGATGGTTGTGATCTTATCGCTATTTCGTGAATCACGATTTCGCAACTTTCTTCGTGGAGTGTCTTTCGTCAACAAGACCTCCGATATCCCGAACTCCAAAATGTCGATGGAGTGATGGCTTGGATCTGCTACCACCTGTCCTCTGAGATGGACGGCTCTCAATCCTCTCAGTATTTCACGATACGTGATGTCGCAATTTCACGTATCGGGGTTTTGGAGAGCATTCCTTCGCTCATCCAACTCCCGATTCCCAATTTTGCGATTGGATCAGATCGACAGTCAAAATCTATCTCGATCCAACGGTCCAGAATGACTCGTGATCTCGTGATTCGTGAATTCTCATGACAGTCTTCTGACCTTTACACCTGCGAGTCAACAAAATGTCGAGATCTCATCTCATGTTTCTTGATGGACGGTCCAGATGATGTCAGGATTTCGCGACTTCACAAGTCAAAATTTCTCCAGTGCACTTCAGAGGACTAAACCTCGTGCATTTTCTCACTGATCCAATGGTTGTCGGGCCTCTGTGCAAGATCTAACGGCTGAAATTCTTTCTCCTTTTTTGCACTTTCTTCATCCCTTCTGAACTGGTTTCCCGCTCTGGATCCGTTCGCAGGATGAATCTTACGGCCTCAATGGTTGTTCTTTGCACATTAGACGCGATCTTTGCTGCATTTCCAAGGATTTTCTTCTGCGGAAGATAAATTCGTGAATCTTTCAAAGATTTGAAATAATTTCATGAGTTATTTGTTCTCTGTTGCAATCTTTGACAGATTTTGAGCGATTTCAAAAATCTTTAAACAATGTTACCTTCTGCAGCAATCTTTCACAAATTTGGTCGAATTCTGTGAAATCTTCAACATTTCTGCCTTCTGAAGCTCTTCTTCATGAATTCTTTGATGATTCTTGAAAATTACAAGAATCTTTAAAGTTTCTTCTTCTGCACTCTCTTCTTCCACAATCTTTCAAGTGTTGTACGCTCTACTTTGACGCGTGAGCTTCTTACGCTAATATTTTGAGCGTATGACGGTCTTCTTCCTCGTGGAATTTTCCTGCGAGGATCTTTCGAGAGTATGATGGACAACTCTCCAAGCCTTGTGAAAAGTTTGTGTCAAAATGCTCTCAAGGTCCGTGAAGCTCTGCGCTATCTGAGGATCATGTTTCTCTCCAGCCTATGTGAAGAGGCTTACTTCTGAAGCTCTGATACCATGATAAATTGTGAAGCATGAAATGCAGAGAGAAAGAATACAACAAAAAACAGTATATTAGAATATATGAAGAAGAGTACAATGAGAAGTAAGTCTGAAGGAGTAAGTATGCAAAGGGAAATCGCTGAGCTAAATAGGCTCAAGCAAAACAAGAATAGAAAGTACAACTGGCCAGGATAGCTGGCAGTGTACAGTCAGCCTGTTGACGTTACATTATATTTAACAGTCACGAGCTAATGGAGAGAGAGCTCAGAACAATCGTAAACCACATTGTCTCGAGGAGCTTCGTATAGGCTTGTTGTTGGATATATGAAAGGTGGTATCAGACTCCCATGGTGTTGGATGAAAGATGGAGGCGACCATAATGTTTGATCTAGAGGAGCTGGATGACATTGATATCACTGAGCCTGCATGTGCGTTGAGTGAGATATGGCATGTTAAGGTCCAAGTGTGAATATTGAATTGTTTCTGCTATTCCAGAAGCATTTATAACAACACGAGGAGGCGAGACATGGGCTATCTATCCTGCAGAACTGGTAACCCCATTGATGATTTCTAGTGTTGTGATCCCAATTGGGAGAACCACAGAAAATGGCTACCATACTGTGCGATTGGATTTGGAGGGCATGCCCAAGGAGGAAAAAAAAAGGAAGTATTACGTGGTGACGGGTCATAGTGATTATGATGCAGTAAATCTGAGGTCCGGCACCCTGTGTCATGCCGTGATTCAGAAAGATCCCCTGTGGATCAATTTCAAGAGAGACATGGTCATCTAGCTGAAGGAGGAGATTATCATGAAAAATTTCAATACAATCGACGTAAGGGGTTTTCAGTGTCCACATTTCATACGAGCCCCATATCACCATACAACATCTGTGTCACATCATCATCCATGACATTCACATTCATCATTGTAAACCTGCAACAAATGATATTTCAGTCATCACAATGAGGTATTTACATTGAGGAATTTGAATACAAGTATGTATAAGTTTGAAGTAGATTGTAGTTGAGCCCCATGAAGAGAAAATTTAGGTTATTTATGTAAGAATGTTGGATTTCACTTCGATCCAACTCCCATTGAAATATGAAGGGAACATTGAGCTGCAATGAAGCGGAGAGCCAAAATACGTGGAGATCCATAAGGTGGCGGATGAAGCATACAACCTGAAGCACCTCAGTGGCAGACAATGTTGATGTCATATCAAGAAGACGTGGATGTCACCCTCGGGAGGGCCTTTGTGGAAGAGCCCTAGTAGTTGGCAGCACTCGAGTCTGTGGAGGTTACTCCATTGTGGAGTCGACTCTATGAATGAGGCTATGATTGGTTGCATAATAAAAAAAATGGCATGATAAGGTAGTGGTAGCACTCGGTTAAAAAATTGCTTGGCTGGAATGAAGCGGATAGGTTGGAGGCTGCATATTTTTTGTTTTTTTTATGACAGCTTTGTGGCCAAGCAACTAGAAAGAGAAGTGTTGGTAAATGGCAACAATCTCAGGTAATGGAAAATTTATTTTTCTTTGGAGTTGTAAATTAAAATTTGGCATGTAATTGGGAATATGGTTGTAAGACCTCATTTAGGCATGCCTACCCCTCGTATCCGATCAGTAAAATTATAGACGCAGACTAAGTTGATAGGGGGTAGTTTTAACGAGTCATGCTAGTTTCTTGTGGTTTTATGTCCATGTAATCACATGTAATCAAGTCTTCTTAAACGCTAGTTGTAACTCCATTATAAATGGGCCTAAAGGTGAGTGGTGAATGCTTATTTGGCTGCCTTGGCCGGATTATGGTCGAGGGGATGTTCAAGTTAAGTTTGAGCTAGGACTCCATTGAAAGTTGCCTGGAGGTGAGCTTGTGTCAAGATCACTTCGTTGGCTTCGAGTACTTTTGGCAAAGGTCTGAATACAGAGTTTGAGGTGGAGAACTGAAGGTGATTAGGATCACGACAAGAAAGTTGTTTGCAAAGCTCAAGTAATTATTATATGGCTGGATCTAGACCAAGCAATTGTACAAGATGCAGATTCCTTCATGGTGAGACAAGATTTACAAGAAGTGGACGTAACCATTGTGTTTATGGTACTCACTATATTGGTGTTTAGATTGTTGACGATATGCTTGTAGTAGGCAGTAGCATGGTTAAGATCAACAGGTTGGCTCAGTTGATTTGGACATTCGAGATGAAGGATCTGAGAGCACCAAAACAATCTTGAGCATAGAAATTCACAGAGACGGGATTGATGGTAAGTTTTAGGTTATAAAAACTCGAGTACATGGTAACGATACTCGGGAAATTCAGTATGAATGATGTGAAACTGGTAAAATATTTTTTGGCTTTCCATTATAAGTTTTCTTCAGGTTTGCGTCCAAGTGATGAAGAAGAAAAGGGTTATATGTCTCGTGTATGGTATGATAATAGAAAGATTGATGATTGGAAATGAAAGCATGAGATATTTCACTTACAGTTGGTGTTGTTAGTGGAAACATGACAAATCTAGGTGGAGAAATGAAATGGGTGCTTCGGTTTTGGAAGCACTAGTATTGCCTATATTTAGCTTGCAAGAAGGTGATGAATGGACAATGCCATAGAATCGGGTAAATTATTGTCAAGGTGGATATTGTTAGGATTCTGAAAACTATTTAGATAAGTGGGTTTTAAGTAAACAATGTTTAAGGAAGATTTATTGCCTCTTGTTTAAGCCACTCATATGAAATAGGAGCACCAATTAGTGTAATCAGTTTTGTATAACTGAAGGAGACATTGTATAAATGTGAATGCCTTAGAGGCATTTGAGGAGCAAGGGCTTAGAGCCCTCTTTTGGGATGCCCGATTACCTAATTGTTGTTGTAATCTCATGGTTAAGCAATATAAGACTTTTCCATTGTCTCGTGGATGTTTCCCTCACCCTGAGGATTTTACCACGTAAATACTGTGTCTTGTGTGATTGTTGTCTGTGTATGTTTTATCTATGAATTTCTATTGTTTTTTTATGATCTCTCTGATCTATGTGGGTAAATGGTCTAACAATATTTTCCATAAACATATGCAAGTATTTGTATAAATTAAAAAAACCTAAAAAGAGATTAAACATAAGAGTTTTTACCAAATTTGCAACAAACAAATATTGTGTAATCTAGTAAAAATAAATAACGAAATATTTCAAAATAATACATTACATTTCCAGTAAACATATGAAAACATTTGTATAAATTAATAAAATTATATTAATATTTTTCACGAAAGTAAGAAAACATTAACGTCCATTCAGTTTCTATCCATGGAAACATTAAGGAGAGGAGTCATTTAGTTTCTATCCATGGAAACACTAAGGAGAGGAGTCGAGTAGTATCAACCTTATGCCCTTGTTTTCTTATTCATCAAGGAGTAGCATCATCTTTAAAAGAGTGTTGTGTGGTTGTAATCCATGTATTCAACAGAAAGGCCTAAGGATGCAAGATATAGCGAAAGAGATAATGGAATTTTCAGTGGATCAACTAAGAAAAGAGGTTTTTGGACTAAAGAAGTATAGTTATGAGGCTTGGTTAACAGAGGAAAGGAGAATCGGGTATGAATAAAACTCCTTTGGACAAGTTAATGGTGTATACTACAAAATTAGCCAATTAATTCAATCATTGGAGGTCTAGAGGAATCTAGTGGAAAACCTAACACATTACTTAACCTGGTCCTCCTTATTTCGATTGTGCATTTGGGTGATCAAATACACATGTAAGTCAAATTCACAATTTAGTGCCTAAATCTAATAGTGCAAGTTAGAACCTTGATCTATTAATAGTCCCGAAGGTCTAGGTTTTTCATAGTTGAGCCTTGTTGGAAGTGATTATTTTTTTTTTTGTTGGCTTCTGATTGATTGTTCAAAAGAACATCTTATTGTTTGGTCGACTACGACAATTTAACATGTGATTTAATTGTAGAGTTGTAATGCATGGTTGAGAGGGGTGAAAATACTAGTGTCAAATTTCAGAGAGGATATTGGCTCTCAATGCTTATTGTTGTGTCATCTGTTTAATGGATAATATGCAAATTTTTTTACTATGATACAATGTATAGACAAATTTTAATAAATATAAATAGATTTCTATGTACTATATAGGATTTTTTTGTGGGGGATTTTATGGATGGCAACGAGCTTTTATTAATTTTTTTGTGCTAACATGATATAGCATGCTACGAATTTTGGGTTCACCAAAAATCTGTTGCTTTTTTTTATAGTTGAACTTTGTTGCAAGTGATTCAATTTTTTTTGTTGGCTTCTAGTTGGTCATTCACAACAACATATTATTGTCAGGTTGGTCGAAACCATTTAATAAGTGATCTAATTGTCGATTTTTAACTCATGGTTGGGAGGGGTGCAAGTACTAGTGTCATACAATGTATAGAAATATTTTAATAAATACAAATAAATTTATGTGTATTGTATGGGATGATATTGTATGGGGGATTTTATGGGTTGCAATGAGTTTTAGTTAAGATTTTTGTTTTTTCAAAGTAAGTGTTGTTGATTTGTTTGCATGTTAACATAATGTAGTGTGCTACAAGACAAAAAGAAGTGGTTTTTCAAAAGTGGGGTAAGAAACATTGTGCATCTATTATCATGCTTTGAGCCATATTGGTTGGATACATACAGTAGTTGGTTTTGTTCATGGGTGGTGTGGTTAGATTTATTTTGTGGTTTGTTGAAATGGCTGGTTGTTTTGTTTTTTTTGCAGGGGAAATTTAATAAGTGGGCCATAGTTTCTTAGAGAGAGTGTCTAGGCCTAAGAAAATTAAAGGTTGACAAATGAAAACAATGTATTGTGTGTTATGAGTTGGAGAAGTTGCGGTGTTGGGATTTTTCAAATCTATGTTAGAGGATAAGAAATCTTGTGCCTTGTGTTCTATATTGCTAGAAATATGAGAAACTAATTGTTATTTTGCATGGTCCAGTTAGTTACACTCTATTGCTAGTTGAAATAACGTATTGTTGTTTTGTTTCCTTTGCGGAGGTGATTTAAGCCAGTTAGGGTTTCTTACAAAAAAGTGTGAGCACGAGAGACAATTAAATATTGACACGAAAGAAAGGTGTTAATAAAGATGAATGTGTTGACAATTTTAATGTGCTATTTATTGGAAATTGCATGAGTCGTGGTGTTGGACTTCTGCAAATCTATGTCCAAGGGTAATACATCATGTGCATTAGATGTTATATGGAAAGGAAGATTAGAAATTGTTTCTTATTTTGGATTTCAAGATATGAACATTCAATTATGTTTTTTTTTAGGGTGCAATTAGGTTGTGTGTTTGATGCCTAACAGTATATGCTTGATGCATAGCGCAAGTTTTGTGTTTTCTTGGAGTTTGTTCTAGTGTTTTACTGGATCTTGTTCCTACACCTACAGTAATTGTGTGGGCGGAAAATAGTGAAAGGTGTTGACAATGTTCAAGTTTTGTGTGTTGGGAATTACATGAGTTGTGGTGTTGAGATTCTACAAATCTATGTCAAAGGGTAATAAATATTGTGCATTAGATGATACATGGCAAGGAAGATTAAAAACTAGTTATTATTTTGTGTTTTCATATGTGAATATTCAGTTATGTTTGTTATGACGGTGCAATTAGGCTATTTGCTTGTTCTTCAATAATATATGCTTGATGCATAGTGTAAGAGTTGTGTTTTGTTGGAGTTTGTTCCCGTGTTTTGTTGGAGTTTGTTCCTGCACCTACAATAATTGTGTGGGCAAGAAAAAGTGAAAGGTGTACAAGGAAAGACCTTCGGGCATGGTGCAATCATCTCTATTGTGTTTCTGGTCAAAATGGTTTGATGTTGTTTTAGGTATGTTTTCAATTGTTGTGAGGATAATTTGAAGCGATTCATATTTTGTTTTGGGAAGTAATAGCACATAATGTTTTATATACTCGTGCAAGGAATGCATTGTTCCAATTCTTGTATGAATGTTTCATATTGTTTGTGTTTTGGCATTGTCATGTATCTATTCTTGTTCTAGATGGGATTGTATATCTTTAGGACTTTTGCAGAGAAATGCCACTTGTTGTCATGGCATATTGTTCTACTTTCATAGTTTCACATTTCAAATGGTTCTACATCACTAATTGTGATGAGAAAAATGATTTGCAATATACATCATTGATTTATAGTAAATTCATTTGTTATGATTTAGAAGGAAAGACAAGGTATTCTATCCGTCTATTTCGAAGATTCAAAGGGCTTAGAGATATATTGTACTAAGTAGATCAAGTATATCTATCTGAACTGGATAGTTGTGACCAGTACAGGGACCGATAATAGAGAAAGAATTCATTCGGAATAATTTGAATCCTTATGCAGCCTACACACTTATAATTAGTGTAGTTAAGATACTTTGTTTTTTATCCTTATCCAAGGAACTGATACAGGTTAGCATCCTACATGGAGACACTTTTGCCGTTGCAATTTCAAATAGATGTGCATCCATGATTATGCACATCGCATAACTATGTCTTTGGTGCTCCATGCAAATTTATTTTGTGTCGCACAATGGACATTTGGTCTATTGGCAATTCTTTGGCATTCATAAATTAATTATTTTTTCTTTAATATTAAGTTAAATTTATTAAAATTGAATATAAATAGAAAAATGCATTCATGCTTCTCAAAAATTCAAATAGTTATCAATGTTATCAATAAAAGAATATGTTTATTCATTGGTAACATTGATAACTATTAGACTTAGTATTGTTGTGTGGGGGATATACCTGTGCGGAGGTGTGGAAGCTATGCACCTTTCCTTCAGAGTTTATTATTCCTTTTGCGGGGCTATAGCTATGAGGAGTTGCATAGGTGTGGAGTGAGGAGCAAGTAATTTGCAAGATAGATCATTGATTTATAGTAAATTCATTTTCTATGATTTAGAAGGAAAGAAAAGGAATTCTGCGAGTCTATTTTGAAGATACACAAGCATTCATTTTTATTTAATATTAAGTTAAATTTATTAAAATTGAATATAAATAGGAAAATACATTCCCGCAGCTCAACAATTCAAATAGTTATCAATTTTATCAATAATAGAATATTTTTATGCATTGATAACATTGATAACTATTAAACTGCAACTAGGTTTTGTGCTTGCGGTCTAATAGTATATGCTTATTTCATAATGCAAGTGTTGTGTTTTGTTAGATTTTTTTCTGGTGGTTTACGAGATCATGTTCATGCACCTACAGTAATTGTGTGTGTGGAAAACAATGAAAGGTGTACAAGGAAAGACCTTCGAGTGTGGTGCAATTAGCTCTGTTGTGTTGCTGCTAAAAATGGTTGGTTGTTGTTTTAGGTCGTTTTTAGTTGTTGTCACGATAATTTGAAATGATTTTTTTTTTTTTTTGCGAAACAATCACACAAACCATTTTATATCCTCGTGCGAGGAATGCATTGTTCCAATGCTTATGCATATGTTTCATATTTCTTATGTTTTGGAATTCTCGTGTATCTATTCTCCTTCTACATGGGGTTGTCTATCTTTAGGATTTGTGTAGAGAACTAACACATGTTTTCCTTGCACATTTTTGTACCTTTGTATTTCCTCATTTCAAATGGTTCCACATCGCTAATTATGATGAGCAAAGTAATTTGCAAGATAGATCACCGAATTATAGTAAATTCATTTGCTATGATTTAGATGGAAAGAGAAATTATTTTTCGAGCTTATTTTGAATATTCACAAGGCTTAGAGATATATAATACTAAGTAAACCAAGTATAGCTATCTAAAATGCATAGCTACGAGGGACTAGTATAGGGATTGATAATAGAGCACGCATTCGGTCGCACTAATTTGAATAATTATGCAGCCTCCACACTTATACTTAGTGTAGTTAAGATGTTGTGTTTTTATCCTTCTGTGAGGAACCGATACAAGTGAGTGTCTCATGTGGCATCAATTTTGTAGCTACGATTTTGAATAGATGTGCATCGGGGATTGTGCACATCACACAACTATGTATTTGGTGCTTTCTATAGTTTGTTTTTGCATCATGTTGTGGATAGTTGATCTATTGGAAATTCTCTAGTGTCCTTAAATTAATTGGTTTTTCTTTAATATTAAGTTAAATTTATTAAAATTGAATATAAATAGGAAAATACATTCCTGCAACTCAACAATTCAAATAGTTATCAATGTTATCAATAATACGATATTGTTATGCATTGATAACATTGATAACTATTATACAAAGTGTTTATGTGCACGAGATATACCTATGTGGAGGTGTGGAAGCTATGCACATTTTCCTCATAGTTTATTAGTCTTTATGTAGGCCTAAAGTTGTGCAAAGGTCCGGAATGTGAAACAAGTAATTGGCAAGATAGATCACTAGTTTAAAGAAAATTCATTTGTTATGATCTAGAGGGAAAGAAAAGGTATTTTTTCAGTCTATTTTGAAGATACACAGGGCTTCGCTTTTCTTTAACATTAAGTTAAATTTATTAAAATTAAACATAAATAAGAAAATACATTCTCGCAGCTCGACAATACCAATAGTTATCAATGTTATCAATAATAAAATATTTTTATGCATTGATAAAATTGATCAATATTGGGCTAAGTGTTGTTCTGTGAGGGATATATATGTGCGGATGTGCGAAATCTATGCACATTGTCTTCAGATTTTATTAATCCTTCTACAGGGTTGTACCTATGCAGAGTTGTGTGTTGGTTGTGGAGCCTGATTATCTTCCTAATTCAAAGGTCTTTTGTTTTTAGCCGTAGTTATACCCCATGAAGTCCTTACACCCTAGAGGGAGTGCAGAGGGGGGGTAATCCCTATGCGGAGTCTGGGGACAAGCGGGCCCCCGATGCAAAAATTGCCTTGGAAAAGTATATTGTAATTTCATTGTAAATCTTAACCGTTCATTATAAGGATGCAGATCTAATGGTAGAAATTATTTTAGGGTTTTTTTCCCTAGAAGGCAACCCTCTGTTATGAGGGAAATGTATTGCGGCTATGCATTATGGTGAATATTTTATTATGAGATAGGATATTGTGAGAGAATGAAGAGGAAGTTACAACGGGTTTGTTGTAGGTTGTATCCCTTCATTTGTTAGATAATAATAAAGGAAGGACTTGGCAATTTCTCTGGTGGACATAGACCACACTGGGTGAACCACGTATATCTGTGTCTCTATTGTATAGTGTATCTTTTTTGTGTTATTTCTTCATTTGTTTTATTTTATTGCTCCACGATCCTGTTTTTCTAACAAATGGTATCAGAGCGAAAGGTAACTCGCAGGAAAAGAGGGTTCCTGGTTCGAGTGGGAGAAATGTCGAAAGATGGAAAGTTTAGGGTCGAGAAATTTAATGGCCAAAACTACCAGTTATGGAAGATGCAGATGGAAGATTATTTATATCAGAAGGATCTATTCCTACCATTGTGTGGAGTAGCAAATAAGTCGAAGGCCATGAAGGACGAAGAATGGGAGATTCTTGACAAAAAGGCTCTAGGAACAATACAGTTGAGCCTAGTTGCGTCGATGGCTTTCAATATTTCAAAAGAAAAGACAAAAAAGGTTTTGATAGATGCATTGGATAAATTATATGAAAAACCGTTGGCATCTAATAAGGTATTTCTAATGAAGATATTATTTAATATGAATATGTCATAAGGTGGGTCTGTTGCAAATCATTTAAATGATTTTCATATGGTTACTAATCAACTAAGTTCTATAAAAGTGGACTTTGATGATGAGGTCAGGGCTCTTCTAATCTTCTCCTCATTGCCAAAAAGCTGGAATGACTTGGTCATGGATGTAAGTAACTCTGTCTCTGGTTCAAATACTTTAAAATTTGATGATGTTGTTGGTGTTATCCTTAGTGAGGAAATGTGATGGAAAATAATAGGTGAGACATCAAGTAATGCATTGAACGTGGAGAACAAGGGAAGACAAAAGGATAGAGGAAAGAGCCCAGGGAACGGCGAGAATTCTAGGAAGGATAGATCCAAATCTAGACTTGGAAAGATAGAGTGTTGGAATTGTGGGAAGAAAGGACATATGAAGAAAGACTACATAGCTCCAAAGAAACAAAAAGATGGACAACATGAGAGGAATCAGGAAGCAAATGTAATAGGTGATGTGTTACAAGATGATTTGATTATTTTTGTAGATATTATTTATGAGTCTTGGGTAGTAGATTCAGGGGCTTCATTTCATGCCACACCCCATAGGAAACATTTTCTAGATTATGTTCAAGGTGATTTTGGACAGGCTCATTTGGGTGTTGATGCACCATGCAAAATTGTTGGAATGGGAAAGGTAAAAATAAAGCAACACAATGGAAACCAATGGTTGTTGAAAGAGGTAAGACATGTTCCAGATTTAAGGAAAATTTTGATTTCAACAGGGAAGTTGGCAAGTGAAGGTTGTATATCCATATTTACATATAAGATGTGGAAGTTCATCAAAGGATCATTGGTGATTGCCAAAGGAGAGAAGGTAGGTACCTTGTATTTATGTACTGGTAATATTGACTCTTCTATCTCGTTAGATTCTACAGGAGTGGATACAACATTGTGGCATTATAGGCTGGGACACATGAGTGAGAAGGGCATGCAGATACTTCACAAAATAAATTTGTTTCCAGATCTTAAATAAATTGATTTGGAATTCTGTGAGCATTGTGTTTATGGAAAACAAAAGAGAGTCATATTTATCAGAGTTGGAAAATAAAAGAAGCATGAAAGTTTAGAGCTTGTGCATACAGATGTATGGAGACCAACTCATGTATCATATCTTGGTGTCTCTTGTTATTATGTTACTTTTATTGATGATATAACTAGAAAAACTTGGGTTTATTGCATTAGACAAAAATTTGATGTCTTTGATACTTTTAAGAAATGGAAAGCTTTGGTTGAGAATGAGACAGGAAAAAGTTTGAAGTGTCTCAGATCAGATAATGGAGGTGAATATTGTAGCAAGGAGTTTGATGAGTATTGTTCATACCATGGGATTCATAGAGAGAATACAGATCCAAGAACACCACAAGAAAATGGTGTGTCATAAAGCATGAATAGGACAATCATGGAGCATGCAAGGAGAATGAGATTGCATGTTGGTTTTCCCTTACAGTTATGGGCAGATGTTGTAGATACTATTGTTTACTTAATAAACAGAGGAACTTCAAGCTCTTTGGATGGTAGAATTCCAAACGAGGAATGGACAGGAAAAAAGGTAAAATATTATTTTTTGAAAACTTTTGGTTGTGAAGCATTTGTCCATATTGATAAAGAAAATAGAACAAAGCTTGAGGCAAAATCCAAGAAGTGTACCTTTATTGGATACAGTGTTAATGATTTTGGTTATCTCTTACGGGATTATGAAAATAACAAAATCATTAGGAGTAGAGATTTCATATTCAATGAGAAGCTCATGTACAAAGATTAGTTGCAGGGAGAGAAACAGGAAAAAGAAAAACAAGAATACATAGTTCTTGATGAGATCACTGAAAAAGAAATTCCAAAGGAACCAGAAAATCAAAATGTACAACAACAAGAGAAGCAGGTACCTCAAACACCTGCAAGTGTTGTTAGAAAATCTACCAGGTTAAGTATACCCCCTGA
>SNQJ01S0003178.1:56006-69820 GCA_010110895.2 Picea sitchensis
ACCAGGTTAAGTATACCCCCTGAACAATACTCTCCTTCATTATATTATTTATTGTTGATTTCTTCTAATGAACTAGAATGTTATGAAGAGGCAATGCAGGTAGACACCAAAAAGAAGTGGGAGCAAGGCATGAATGAGGAAATGGATTCCTTGGTAAATAACCATACTTGGGACTTGGTTCAGTTTCCTACAGGAAAAAGAGCATTGTAGAATAAATGAGTTTAGAATTTGAAGGAAGACGATGGAGGAGAAAAGCGATACAAGGCTAGACTTGTTGTAAAGGGGTTTGCACAAAAGAAAGGTATAGATTTTGATGAAATATTTTCTCCTATTTTTAAAATGACTTCAATTAGCACTATTTTGAGTCTTGTGGCAGTAGAATATTTTCATCTTGAATAGTTAGATGTAAAAACAACTTTTCTCCATGGGGATTTGGAGGAAGAGATTTATATGCAACAACCACATGCGTATGAGGTCAAAGGGAGGGAGAATTTGGTATGCGGGTTGAAGAAGAGCTTGTATGGCCTAAAGCAAGCTCCAAGGCAATGTTATTTTAAGTTTGACAGGTTTATGACATAACATGGTTATAGTAGACGTCATTTTGATCATTGTGTTTATTTCAAAAAGCTAGAAAATGGAAGCTATATTATCTTGCTATTGTATGTAGATGGCATGCTTGTTGCAAGGTCCAATATGAAGGATATAAATGTGCTCAATAAAAAATTAGCTAATTAATTTGCAATGAAGGATTTGGTGCTGCAAAGAAAATCCTTGGTATGAGAATAACAAAAGACGGGAAAAATCGCAAATTTACATTGTCTCAGAGTGAGTACATAGAGAAGGTGTTGGAGAGGTTTAGAATGTAGAATGCAAAACCAGTTAGTACACATTTAGCCAGCCATTTCAAACTAACTAAAGAAATGTGTCCCAATACATAGGAAGAGATAGAATACATGTCTAGGGTCACTTATTCATCAGCAGTTGGTAGCTTGAAGTATGTGATGGTTTGCACAAGACCATATATTGCACATGTAGTGGGAGTTGTGAGAAGGTATATGAACAATCCAGGTAAAGAACATTGGGACGTAGTAAAGTGGATTCTCAGATATTTGAGAGGTATTGTTAATCATGCATTATGTTTTTGAGGTTCAGACACTATTCTATAGGGATATGTTGATTCAGATATAGCAGGTGATAAAGACAACAGGAGGAGCACCACAGGGTATGTTTTTACTATAGGTGGAAAAACAGTAAGTTGTATTTCAAAACTGCAAAAGGTTGTTGCACTTTCAAGAACAGAGGCGGAGTACATTGCTTCTACAGAGGCTAGTAAGGAGATGATTTGGTTATAGAGGTTTATATGGGAGGAATTGGGAAAGAAGGAGGAGAAAAGAAAGTTGTACTGTGACAGTGAGAGTGCCATTCATCTTGAAAATAACTCATCCTTCCATTCAAAGACTAATCATATATAGTGGAGGTACCACTTCATATGATCCACCTTGGAAGATGGACATTTGAAGTTGGAAAAGATACAAACTAGCCAGAATCTTGCAAACATGTTAACAAAGGGAGTAACCAGGGAGAAACTGAGTTCCTGCTCAGTTTTAGTTGGTCTTCAAAGATGAATATGAAGATGAGAAATTTTCTAGGTATAAGAAGGTTCAAATTCCAACATATACAACAGTGGTGGAGTTGTTGAGATTAGTCTCCAAGTGGGAGATTGTTGTTTGTCGAGCCTGATTATCTTCCTAATTTTGAGGTCTTTTGTTTTTAGTCGTTTTTATACCCCATGAAGTATTTACACCCCAGAAGAATGTACACTCTTCCACGTGGGGGAGTGCAGAGGGGGGGTATCCCCTCTACGGTGTCTGAGGGAAAGAGGGCCCCTGAAGGAAATATTGCCTTATAAAAGTATATGGTAATTTCATTGTAAATCTGGACCATTCATTATAAGGTTGCAAATCTAATGGTATAAATTATGTTAGGGTTTTTTTTCCCTGGAAGGAAACCCTCTGTTATGAGGGAAATGTATTGTGGCTATGCATTATGGTGAATAATGTATTCTAATATAGGATACTGTGAGAAAATGAAGAGGAAGTTAGAACGGGTTTGTTGTAGGTTGTATCCCTTCATTTGTTGGGTAATAATAAAGGAAGGACCTGGCAATTTCTCTGGTGGACGTAGCCCACACTAGGTGAACCACGTGTATCTGTGTCTCTATTGTATTGTGTATCTTCTGTGTTTTATTTCTACATTTGTTTTATTTTACTGCTTCGCGATCCTGTTTTTCTAACATTGTGGAGGTGCGGAGTGCAGAGCAAGTAATTTGTAGGATATATCATTGATTTATAGTAAATTCATTTGCTATGATTTAGAGGGAAAGAGAATGCATTATATTAGTATATTTTGAAGATACACAAGTCTTAGAGATACAGAGTGCTAAGTAGACCAAGTATAGCTATCTTTACTACATAGATGCAGGCGGAGGACCAGCTCAGGGACTGATCATAGAGAAAGCATTTGGTCAGACTATTTGGAATCCTTGTGCAACATGTACACTTGTACTTAATGTAGTTAGGATGTTTTTTTTTTATCCTTGCACAACGAACGGGTATAGGTTAGCGTTCAACATGGTGACACTTTTGCAACTAGGATTTTGTATAGTTCCACATACATGATTATGCACATCACATAGCTATGTCTTTGGTGCTTTGTGTAGTTTTTTTTTTGCAATGCATAGTGGATATTTGGTTTGCTGGAAATTATCTGGTGTTCTTAAATTAATTATTTTTGTTTAATATCAAGTTAAATTTATTAAAATCAATATAAATAGGAAAATACATTCCCACAAGTGCATAATTCAAATAGTTATCAAAGTCATCAATAATAGAAAATTTGTATTCATTGATAACATTGATAACTATTAGACTAAGTTTTGTTGTGTGGGGTATATACTTGCATGGATGTGCGGAAGCTAAAGCTATGCACATTGTATTCAGAATTTATTACAGAATAGTTACATGGATTGTTCACATTGAGTCATTTTAAATTATTGAGCTTATCCATTGAAAGTAAAGGAGCGTGCCTGCATTTTCCATAACATATCATTCATTCAAGGATTCTATTTGATATGCATGTGAGGATTTCTCCATAAGAAACTCAACCTATAAACTATTCAATGAAAATTCAAAGGATCCATAGTCTGTATTTAAAGGGTTTTTATTCCTGCATCTTTGCTCATTCTAACAGATATACGTGTATGGACGATACACCTACGCGGGTATAAATTTTGTCATTCTAAGTGTTTTTTGTGCAGGGGATATACATGTGTGGATGTGTGGAAGCTATGCACATTGTGTTTAGAATTTATTAGTACTTTCACAGGCCTATACCTGTCAAAAGTTGCGGAGGTGCACAATGCAGACTATATGTTCTTAAATTTCATAACCTAAAATATAGTAAATGAGCATATCAAATTATGAACGGAACATCGTTATCTTAGATGGTAACTATTTAGATTTGTACAATAGTGTAGGAATATACAAAGGACTATTTTCTTTATGTATTGGTTATCATTCTGGTTTTCATAAGTTATTTACTATCTTACTCCAGTATCTTCAAAGAGATATTATCCTAGACTATTTTGTCCTAGATTTGATTAAGTAAATTCTTGGTTGGGAATGGAGGAGGCATTGCAGGAGAAATCATATTACTTATTTATCTTTAATGTACCCACATATGTCAAACAAACTGTCAAATGTCCTTTGCCCTAATTTTAAACTAAGTATCAAACCAAATAAAAAATCAACCAAGGAATTTATGGAATAGTTACATCGCTTGTACAAATTTAGTCGTTTTAAATAATTATTGAGCTTATGCAATTTCTAGTATAAAATGAAAGAACAGTAAAAAATAATACAAATATAGCTTAAATCCATTAAAATAAAACAAGCATGTCTGCATTTTCCATAACGTACCATTCATTCAAGAATTCTATTTGATATGCCCGTGAGGCTTTCTCTATAAGAAACTCAAACCATACATTGTCCAATGAAAAGCCCAAGGAGCGATAGTATGTATTTATAGGGATTGTATTCCTACATCTTTCCTCATTTTAATTGTTATAGGTTTCCAAAGGATATACTTGTATGAAGGTGTGGAAGCCATATCTTGGTTTCCCTATGATATACTTATGTGGAGGTGCAAAAATTATTTTTCTATTGACTATATGTTTTTCGTTTTTATTGTTGATTTTTTATAGAATTGATAGCATTGATATTATTAAGTAACATTTAATAAAATTGATAGCATTAATAAAATTGTATATTACTAAGTAATATATTTAATATATATGTTTTCTAAAATTGTTTTTATAATATAATTGTTTTTACATAAAAATTAGTATACTATTTCATATTATTTCATAAATACATCGAACTATTATAAATACAAATTAAAAATAACAAGTTTTAAACTTTTAATTTTACATATATTAGAATATATTTATTGTAATCTTAAAATCAATGTTAAAATAAATTTAACCTACCTAGGAGTATACTTGTATGGACAATGCGCATTACATGTTTTTAATTTTTTATAATCTAGAATATTAAAAATGAAAATAAAGTTACATATCAAATTATGAAGTGAACATCATTAGGTTCCAAGTTTTTAGATTTGTACAATAATGTAAGCAGATACAAAAAAATATTATTCTCATGTCTCGCTTATCGTTCTAATTATCACCAATTTTTGAGTATTTTTAAATAGTATCTGCAAAGAGATAGCATCCTTGAATATTTTTTCCTCGATTTGATTAAGTAATTCCTAGATGGGCATCGAGGAGGCATTGCACGATAAATACTATTACTTATGGGATTTTTGGAATAGTTTTTTTTATCCCTCGATATGTTGGAGATAAGACTCACGGTGAATCTTAACACCATGATTACAATAGGTTATCATATACACAATTTTGGGTAAGTTTTTCTATGTTCAAACAGTCTGAGTGTAGACATCAAAACTTTCAACCTCAAGAGGAATTTTTCCAACAATGTTTAACAACATTTGATTTAAAGAGTGAAGGAAATAAAGGATTAAAAGAAATAAATGAAAAACATATGAGTGATTGTTAATATGGGTGTCATGGTCTATGGATAAAATAACGTGCTTAGAAATTCAGGATTCAATAGTTCTAACAAATGTAGCAAATCATTAATTCAATCATCAAATAGTAAACATCTGAAGACATTTAAATTCATGGAGATAACTTTTACACATCATTAAACATATGAACAAGTGACAAGAATTAGTCAAACATTCAGAGGAAATCACTTCAGTATCACAATCTATACAATAGGAAGTTTCATTGAACATGCCATAAAACTTATTGTCCAATATTTTGTTAATGGTGATCAGATACAAGAACAACTCAAGCATGACATCATCTGATACAAGAATAGTTCAAACTTGTATGTATGTTCTTGAGGAAATAATCAAACAACTCTGGTTATAAGAAACTCTTAAAATCCCCAAAGTGTCAACCCTAAAAATGATCTCCTTATGTTTATTTACAGATGCTTTTGTTTGAGAGGAAACCACTATTCTAGACTAATACTGATTCTTGAAAATTAAAATTGCTTGTCAAGTTTTTGATATGACATCTTCTTTTTCTATGTGCTCAATATTTTCAGCTGATTTTACCCGACTTGACTAGATATAAATAAATTTTTACCCCCAAATCTGGCATGGTGGATTCATTGTGGGGTTTTCTCTCTTTGTCCAATTGATCTCTGGTTTAGATTTTGTTGGATGGCTCAATCGAATCGTTGTCTGCAGTGCTAGGCCCATTCCATAATGGAATGATTTGGGTCTAGGCTAGATGGAAGAACATCCAATGTATTCCTCTCATATCCCACCACTCATCAATGCAAAGTACCAATGACCAACTTCTTATATCTCTTTCTTAGATATGTTTCTTCATTTTGGCCTATTGATACAACTGCACATTAGGGTAGATTCCTAAATTCCCCTATAATCTTAAGATTGAGATGATGATGACCGAGAGGGACATTCCTTCCCTCACATAATGTTGAATAATATCTCATCATGTTTGTATCCAGGATGGTTGGTTGTATTCCCTTGTAGGGAAGGATAGTGCAAATTGATCATATTCTAAGACCAGTCAACATCAACATAAGTTGTTTTTAGAAGCTTGATTGTTGCAGGTTGGTTTTTTCATTTTCTCTTTTGGTTTCCTTTTGTAGAATCTTTACATGTTTCTTTGGAGGAAACTGATCGGAGGAAATAATTATCCATATTTAACATGATCTAATGATATAGGGTCATGCATGGCTCGACACATCCAAACAACAATTATTGTCTTTTGTCACTTATAGGCGGTGGTGCGATGATTGTTGATGGTATGGAAAGGTGAGGAAAACTTTCTTGTTATGAGTTGTACAATTCAAAATTGATTTTTCATGATGTCAGTTTATCCATCACTTGCATGAGATATTTTCCTTCGTTTCTTTTCTTATCCTCACCTCATTTTCCCCAAAGGTTTTGGAATTTTTCAAAGTCTCAGAGAATAGGAGAAAATTTGGATGACATCATGCTAACGCCATAATGGTGCATGGACACACGGTATCTTATTATTGTCCCATGTCATTTCTTAGGTGTCTCTAAACTTGGTTAACATGTAGTTGTGTTGGGTATGGAAACCAAAGGCTTATTGGGGTCCTCTTTGTACAGGTGGAAATCGTTGACAGGATGTGTTTGACTTATCCTTTGTCTAGGTGGACTATAGCATTGGCTCTAGGTAGAAATGAGTGGACGCTAAAAATGTCCTGAGTTGGCCAATAGTGTTAATAATGCATAACAATACAATTGGCCTCACTTCTCCACACCATGAATAATCATCGCACTGCCACATACAACTAACAAAATATAGTAATCATTGTTCGAATGTGTCCAACCCTGCATGCCCCAGATATCAATAGATCATGTCAAGTATATCCAATCATTTCCTCCCATCATTTGTGTTCGAAGACACATATAAATATTCTGCAAAAGGAAACCTTAAAAAAAAAACAATCTGCAACATTCAAGCTTCTAAAAATAGGTTATGTCGATGTTGAGTGTTGTAGATGATGATCCATCTACATTTTCCTTCCCTACGGGATAATATAAATAACCATCCTAGATATATAAGGCCAGAGATATTTTTCATTATTCTGCAAGAGAAGGAATGTCCATATTGGCCATCACCGGCTCAATCTTAAGAGTAGAGGGGAATTTAGGAATCTACCCTAACATACACTTGTATCAATTGGTCAGCCCGAAGAAGTAGGTCTAGGCAGGAGATATAAGGAGTGGGTCATTGGTACTCTGCATTGATGAGTGGTGCAAGTTGAGAGGAAGACATTGGATGTTCTTCCAACTAGCCTAGATGGAAATCATTCCATGGTAGAATGGATCTAACACTACAAGCAAGGGTTTCATTGAGCCATCCAAGAAACTCTAAACCATGGCTCAATTGGATGAAGATAAAAAAAAACCACAACAACGTCAGTGCATGATATTTTGGGGTAAAATTTTACTTTTACCCAATCAAATCATGTAAAATCAATTGGAAAGTAGGATCACTTAGAAAACTAGATATGGTATCAAGGTACTGACAGGCAATTTTAATTTTTGAAAATTCGTATTGGTCTAGAAGACTGGTTTCCTCTCAAACAAAGGTATCAATAAATCAAAGGAGATTATTTTTAAGGTGAACATTCTGGGGAATTTGATAGTTTATTACAACCAAATTTGTTTGATAATGTCCTGAAGCACATACATACCTTCTAGGCCACATGCTTTAGGAGATTCATCCCATGCGTTACATTCCCATCCACAATCTCTTTTTCTTTATGCATGTTCTCCTGTAAAATCCATCCCCTCTCATATTTTAGATTATTGTATCAAATCACCATTAATAAAATCCCTAGCAACAATTTTTATGGCATGTTTAGTGTAACTTCCTGTATTGTTGGAACAAATGGTTGAATGAAATATTATTTATGTGCATCATATAAAAAATGGTTTTTTTGTTGTTTTTGTAACTTGCATATTGTACAAAGATACACAGGTTGAAAAGTTGTTGTTGCGTCAAAAACAATAGTAGGATTTGCATAAGACAAAATTTCTTTTACAAGTATATCAACTAGGTTTCCAATAGAAATAGTAGAAATAAAAACCCTTGTAGTAGTGTGCAAATAAGAAGCGCATTTTCTTTGTAGTTTTTATGGATCGGTGTGCTTTTGTCCTCGATCGAAGAAAATCAATTTACTAAAAAATGTTAAGTCATAAACTGTAAATATCAAAATATTGCCATGTCCCTGTTTAATATTTTGCATATATTAATTCATGTCATATTTGAGAATATTCTTGCATATAAAAAATTTAAGTCATATATGTTGTCTATTACTTATGGTTTTGAGAAACAATTGTTAGCCATGAGAAACACCCTTCAAACGGGAACATGGTCTACATTTGGGAGACAATAAAGCTATTAAAATAAAATAATATGGATAATCTTGAAATAAATATAAACAATATCTTGTTAAACTTGAACGAGAAAGATAAAAGGAGAAGAAAGAAATGAGCAATACCGTTGAACAAACTCTAGATGTATTTCATATCCGATAATGTTTTTCACATAGTTAACCTACTTCTGTCACTTGATAACTATTAGACTAAGTGTTTTGCGGGTGATACACTTATTCGTAAGTGCAGAAGCAATACCTATGTTGTTATGCATACAAGTATAGCTTCTTCACCTCCACATAGTTATATCCCCCATTTTATAGTATGCACAGATATTAAAACTTTCCATCTCCATATTTAATATCGTGCATATATTAAATCTTCTCATATTTGAGAATATGATTGCATATAAAATTGTTAAGTAATAAACTTTAAATATTAAAGCTTTCCACGTACCTATTTAATATTATGCATATATTAAATGTTTTCATATTTGATAATATGCTTGCATATAAAAAAATTAAGTCATATATGTTGTCTATTAGTTATGGGTTAGAGAAGAATTTTCCAGTTGCAATCTCCTTACAAGTCCTAAAATTTGACTAACTTGAGTGAACCAAGTATATATATCAACATGTGGTAGCATTTCATGCAACGATTTTTGGTGCAGGTAAGTAGTGAGAGAGGAATATGGCTAGAACGACTAACACTATGTATTTTCAATTCCTTTGTAGAGAATTCTTGCGACTTATTTTTGTGCAGTTTGGTTGTAACACCCTATTTTCCCCCAAGACTATAATTATTCATAAACTCTTGTTGGCACAGGAGTAGACCCAGGGTTCAACTCTAAGAGCACACCAATAAGCCCTAACTACTGGCCCTTTCAACAACACCTGCGAGGAAGATGCAGTATCACCCGAAGTAGCTATAGGGGGTTGCAGGACACAGGTGTCTACAACTGGAGGAAATACAAAGTGGATCCACTACAAGAACAACGTGGCATATAGATATCAGTTACCCGCTTGGACCTACTTCGCACAGTTATCTATCATATGTAACACAGTAATGCAATAACAATATATCAAAGATAAAAATAAAACAACATCACTCACACACAAAAACATATGTATGTGGTTCACCCTCTCCCTAGGAATACATCCACATAATCGTTCTTTATAATATATTAGTTGAAAGCATACAATCCTATCTGCGCTCTTAGCTAGTAGATCTCTCTTTCTCTCTTCTCTCAGTCTTCCCTCCCTACGCACCCAACTGGAAGGTTGATCTTTTCACCCATATGAAGATATTACAATCAAGAATTCTCTCTCGGCACAATACTTCTCTCTCACATTAACACTAATCACTCCTCACAACATCCCCCTCAGAAATCTGAACTAATGATGAACAACCAACCCACCACTGAGGCCCTCTTGACCTTTATTTATACATTACAATATCTCACTGACAGCCTTAGGCCAAAACCTAAGTTTCAAAACCTTAGCTACCAAAACTCTAGGTGTCTAAAACCCTAGGTCAACTTGACCCATGATTTCCGGGCTTCACCAGCCTGTCTTTTCTTCTTTCCCACGAAGTTCTCTTAAGCATCTACCGGTGTCTTTTTCCGCTTGCTGATTTTTCCACGATCCTTCTTCTTTGTTGATATGTCATCCTTGATATTCTCATCCAACGAATTTCTTCCTCTTACTTCTCTCTTTCTTTTCTTCTCTTTTACTTGCTTCGATCCAGTATTAGTCACTGTGTCTTCCACGTAGTTCACATTTCGTCTTTTCTGCCTTAATATTCACTTAATTCCATAACCAAGGGAAAAAAATTCCATATATTAATTATATGAGGTGATCCACATGGATTTCGATGGTATCCCACCTATTCCAGCTAGCTCATTTTGGAAGTTTTCCAGTTTGGCAGTTTTTTCCTAGTTTTTGGGTCCCTGACTTTTGGGGTCATTTTGTGGCCCTAAACAATGTTTTTAGGGATCATCACAGGAAAAATATAAACAGATTCAATTATGATGGAAACATGTGTATTCCTTGGATACACCTTTCCAATGGGCTATCATGAGCCTAAAACAAATATTGTATGAAAAACTTACGACCCCAGGAAGTTGATGTACTAACTAACCCAAATGCGACCCACATGACTTTTGGCGCTTCATCTCCTAGGGTTAGGTTTTTGTATGTCTATGGTTTTTTACATTCCTCTTTATTGTAAAAAGGGCTTCAGAGCCTCATTTTAATGATCTTCTTACGAATGAGTGAAGTCATCACATCTCTTCTCAGAGATAAGACGCCACCATTCCAGAAAGCTTGTTTTCCGCTGCATTTTACAGTTTCGGCTTATTTTTTTATTGAATAGAAACCAATTTTACTATATGTTTGTTATTCTATGTTAAGAATATTTTGATAATAATCTGTATTCATTTTGTTCTTCTCATAAAATCTAGATCATCGGTATCAGAGTGGTCTTCTCAATGCATGTCCCCAACGAGGTTAAGGTACAAAGAATTGGGTCTCGAGCTTAATTATCTTGAAGAAAAAAGTTGCGGCATGCCCAAGAGACCTCTCATGGTGGGAGAAAATAAATACAATATGACAAGAGATCCTTTCAAAATGTTGCTCGAGGAATCCCTCACGCAGTAAAGGAACGAGATGAGAGATAGTTTTTCGCAAATCCTTCGGCGACTACCAACATGCGATACATCTTCCTCAAACGAAGCTCTTCCCCCTTCAAGGTACAAATAAACTTTGATATTACTATATTTGAAGGTTAGATAAACATAGATGTTTTAGACAAATTGTTTAATCTACGAGAAGGCTATTTCTCTGTCCATAACTTCTAGAATAGAGAAAATATTACTTTTGCACTCCTCAAAGTCATTCCCCATGTCAAATATTAGTGGGAAAATTTAAGTGAGAAAAAGGAAACAAAGGAACCCTCATTATTTATAGTTGCTCTCACCAAGGAGTCTTTCAGGGATTCTATTAAGGAACAATACTACTATGTTGTAATTTATGACGACCTGTACAAAACAATGGACCACATTGCAGTAGGAAAGAGACCAAGTAGTGCCCGAGTTCACAAATATCTTCCATACCTTGCGCACCAAGTTGGGTATCAAATATTATGAGCGACATCTGGTGCTCAAGTATTGCGACAATCTACATAGATACATCTAGGCTGAAATGGAGTTTCTGGAAATCTCATCCTTGTGTGCGGCCTACCTATATGTCATCAAAATCGAGCAGAATCTCATACAAAAGATGAAGCAATTTGGCCATGGGAACCCCTCATAGAAAAAACCAGGAAAGGGAAACCCCAACCCACAGAACAAAGGATAGAGAAAATATGGATAGCCTCAAGAAAACCAGTCCAAGCCACAAGCAAAGAAGGACACCAGAAAGAAAAAGAAAGATATCAAGAAGTGGTGCGACTTCCATAAGATCCCCTGGCATAACATTGTTGATTTTCACTCAAAGAAGTCATTGGTTGTTGATTTGAAATCCTCTTAATCAGATGCGGGTTCCAACTCTGAGCTAGAACCAGAAAGGGGCAGATGGATCATTGACACAGAACGTAGTGATATTGTTTCTACAATGAAGTTCCATCGCGGTGAACTAGACAAGCCAAAGGAAGGTGAGCACCTTTTTCATGCACAAATGTGGGTGAAGGGTACCCCACTACATTTCATCATTTATAGAGGTAGCCAAAATAACCTCATCTCAGAAGAGGTTGTCAAATGACTCGTCCTGTCGACAACGCCACACCCGCATCTCTACACCATCGAATGGCTCCGCCAAGGAAGCAATATCAGTGTCATCCAACAATGTCACCTGTCGTACGACATCAATCCCTTCAAAGATGAGGTATTGTATGATGTTTCCCGTCTCAAATTTTTTAATGTTCTTTTGGGCCATCCATATCTATGGAAACATCATGTTGTATATGAGTCTAGGCCTCATGATGTCATTTTTACTTTGAAAAAGAAATTGTATAGGATACCTAAGGCAGTACCACCTAGTGTTATTTCCTTGATCTATGCCATAATATGTAGGAAGGTCATCTCTCAGACAGGGAAGTTTTTCTTCTTTGACATTCTCTCTCAGAAAGAGAGAAATATTGCAACCACATCCAGGGTCTGTTTGGTGGACCTCTCCACATAGAGTAATCAACTGGATAAGGTCATGGAGGAATACTCATATATCTTCTCCTCACCTACTGGGGTACCTCTACACCATTAGGTCAAGAATCCCTTCGATCTGACCCCCTGTGCACCGCTACTCAATGCGCCAGTCTACCACCTCTCTCTATTATAGAATGAGAATATCAAGAGTCAGATCCAAGAACTACTCCACAAGGGAAACATCCTTCCCATATCATCTCCTTACAGGAACCCAATCATGCTAGTAAAGAATAAAGATGGAACCTGAGGACTCTGCATTGATTATCGGGCCCTGAATAAAGTCACAGTCAGAAACGGGTACCCGATTCCCTGAATCTATGACCTCCTTGATCAACTCACGGGGTCAAATAATTTAGTAATATTTATCTAAAGTTTGGATACCACCAGGTCCCAATAAAACAAACATATTTATGGAAGACCACCTTCAAGTCAAAGGAAGGTATTTTTGAATGGTTGGTCATGCCCTTTGGTTTGAAAAATTCTCCAACCACTTTCATGAGGATGATGGACGATATAATGTGACCTGTTATCCCCGATCTCTAGGGATAACTAGGAGATCATGTCTCGAGGCCCATAGGTCCTAGACATGGAGTAATGAGAGCAGGATTGACCTGAGCATGGCCCTGGAGGGCCCATCCTTCTTCTTCTTCACCAGACTTTCCCTGTCAGCAGCAACAGCTTCCATCGCCATCGGCTTGGACTTGCAGTAGAGAGGACTCTTGCTCCATGAGGTAATTGGTCCAAGGTATCATGGTATGTGTCATGTTTGATCATTATAACCTTCTTATATATGCATCAGGTTCCTTACACTTCTGATAACTGCTTGGATCTTACACTAATCCACTTGACCATGGTTGGGGGGATTAACGAGGTGACTTAGCAAGCTTGTATTCATGGGTTTTGGTTAGCCACCAGGGGGGATTTGTAGAGCCATCGTCCTCTCCCACCATTCTATCATTTTACATCTTATCTCCCATTCCTCCATCCCATTCCCCTAGTCCGGCCATTAGGATGACCTTTTGAGGGTTACACTTTGTCCTGTGGGAAGAAGGGGCTAAAGGTCCAGGGGGTAAAAGCAGCTGGT
>SNQJ01S0003178.1:69870-91863 GCA_010110895.2 Picea sitchensis
TCATAGGTATCTAGCAGTATGACATTGCCATCATCTGGTCACCACGCCAGGGAAGTGACCTTTGGTTGCATGGAAAAGGGAAAGGGGGTCTCATCAAGAGCCAGCCTTATCATTTCTGCGAAAATACCAGTGGGTAACACTGTCATCTCTAGTCACCACACCAAGGCAGTGTCCTCTGGTCAGACCTTGAAGTAAAAAGAAAGAAAATCAATAAATAAAAATAAAGGCAATAAAATGGGGTCGGAAAAAGTGCATCCATGACGAGTACAACTCACCTCCTACAAAGGCACCCACGGACAACACCTACCCCTGGTCTTACTATGACTGGACATCCCCAGACCATATCATTTCATGAACATGGCTTGAATGATCCTCTGTGGGAACTTTCCTTTTCTTGTGTATATTAGCCCAATAGGTTGTTTTGTTTGTTTCTTCAACTTTGTATAGTAGATATGTGTAATGTCTTTGAGCTCTTAGAAGATATGTTAGGGGTTTTATGCATGTATTTGATAAATTTAATGATGAAATATGATTGACATTGCTATGATCCTGAGGACTGATGAGCCCATGGAGGGCGTAGTTTTTGATGTGCAGGACCATACCCGATGGACAGGTAAAAGTGGATCGGTACACATGGGGATATGATTAGCTCGGACCTCCATGGGGCTGAAGAGCCCATCAGATGGTAGCTTGGATGGTAGAGACAGGACAATGTTTTGATGAACCATTACACTAGAAGGAAGAAGGACGTTCCACCCAGGACACTTTGGCAGAACCTGACCTAGGGGGTATCACCCTTTCCAGAAGGGAGGTGTGCCTTTGATGGACAAGACATCACCTAAGAGAGCTGGGAGTTGTCTGGAGCATGTGGCAGTGTGCTGAGGTATTTTGGCATGTGTGGCAGATTGGAGGAGCCCTAGAAGGGCCAACGTTTGGTTTTCTGGATGCTGAGCTTGCCCAAAAAGGGCCAACGCCTCCCTCAAAGGGATAGATGTCCCTCCTTTTGCTCATATTATGACAGTTTTTTAGCATTTAATGTAAAAATAGTGTAAAATTGGTAGTCATCCTTGTCGGCTATTTTAATGACCTAAAATTTAATTAGAAGGTCATTGATTGATATAAATAGAGGACGCTTCCTCTCATTTTAAACATAACATAACTCACTCTCTTGTGAGAGATCGTTTTTAGTCTTTTGTCTTGGTACTTTGGCTCTTGGAAGTGAGGCGCAACTCTTGTTGGAGGATTTTCTTGGCATGTTATGGTATTTCTCTCATTGGAAGGTTTACAACTAGGGTTTGATAAGCACTCTTCATGATTTGTAAGTGTATTTTTCATGCAAAACTTCTTGAATGAATGGTTGTAGGTTAAATCTCTTTCATTTATTATTTCATTGCTATTATATTGCTTAATCTTGAAACCCTAGGTAGAAAGCACACAAGTAGGTCCTTGCTATATGTCCCCATGATTGAGAAACTTATTTTAGCCATTGATTAAGGAAGATATAGCCTAGTTGTTGCTACACTAGTCATCCTTTTTCTGAGTTAGCTTTTGAACATAAATTGAAGAAAGAAGATGTCCTAGGCCTAGTTGACTCTACACCTAGGGTTTTGACTTTTAGGGTTTGAAGGGCCTTGCTCTTGCAACACTTTTCACCCTTATATTTGTGTTTTAAAGCTAGCTGCTTTGCCAAGAATATTTAAAGAAAGAGGGAGGAGCATGAGGCCTTGCTTAAGAAACACCGGAATGAGCCTCCTCCCCTTAGGGTTTTGATTCTAGGGCCCTGCCATTGCAGCACCATAGAACCTAACTCTCTAGTCTATAGATTTTGATCCTCCCGAGATCTTTCCCTTGCTTTTGACTCCATAATACCCTAAGGCACTGGTCTATTTCTCCAACGTTGAGCTTGTTATGCCAAAACAAACCTTTTTAAACTCTCAAATTTGAAACCCTAACTAACCCTAATGTCTACTAACCCTCAAATTAATGATGAAGTCATGCCCTTTTTGAGCTTTTGATTGATAGAAAACATTGTGGCTTAGTCATCTAATGATAGACATTGATGTATTGATAAATTTCATTGGCCTATTTGCAAAATGTTGACCTCTTTGTCTATTATACTAACCCTAAAGGAAAAGTTGACATCACCTCTAGCATAGTGACGCAACAACTTATAGTGTGTGAACATTAAATGATATTTAATGCATTGAGTTAATTCAAATATTGATCATTTCATTGGATGCTATATCATTTTGGTATTTGTTGACAAGTGACTTTACATTGCCATTATTGCAAACATTAACTTCGTCAATATTTATTGCTATATATGTTCATATACATTGAAATATAGATAGTCATTGATCTATGAAGTATTAACCACTACTGCATGTATTAGTTTTATTGTTTCCTTGTCTTGCAAACAGGTGCCTCTTCTATGGTGTTTCTTCATTTTGACTATCTTTTGGCGGTAATCTGTGAAAGGGAAAACTTGCCTTAGATCCTTAAGCCTTTGCCCTTCAAAACCCCAGATTACCAGGGACATCTCCCTTGGGTTTAGCCACCCTAAATAGAAAGATCCCCCCATCGAGGTGACAGTGGGTGGGGAAGCTCTTGTTACACCAGTTTGATCCTTACCTTTCAACTACTTGACCTAAAATACAAACTACGCGATAACATGACCATTCACCAATACTTTTGTAGTGGTTTATCTGGATGACATCTTCATTTACAACAAGACTTGGGTAGAACAATTGCAACATATTCAATAGGTTCTACACACTTTGAGGCAGCACAAGCTCTACGTCAACTTGGAAAAATACGTCTTTAGCATGGACAGGGTCTAGTACCTAGGATACATCATTGATAAACATGGAATGCATGTCTGTCTAACCAAGATCCAAGTCATCTATGACTGGCGAGCCACAACCACACTCACTAAGCTTCATAGCTTCTTGGTCCTTGCCAATTTCTACTATTGTTTCGTGTTGGGATTCTCCCATATTGCATGGGCCCTTAGCAAAGTAACCATGGGTGGTGGTAAGGATAAATTTGTGTGGGGTCGGTCCCAACAAAAATAGTTTGATGATTTGAAGAAGCTCTTGTGGTCAACCCTGGTAATTTTATGATCGGACCTACAACATCCCTTTGAGATCAATACAGATGCTTTAAACTAGGATGTGGGTTTCATTCTCACTCAACATGGCCACCCCATGGCCTATCATAGTGAGACATTATCAGATGTTGTTTGTAACTACACTACTTATGAAAAAGAAATGTAATACATCGTGAAATCTTGCAGCCAATGGAGACATTACATTCTTTGGAAGGGTACAATCATCCACACTGATCATAAGCCACTACAGTTCATGCAGACACACGAAAAATTGTAGAATGACCACCATCAGGAGTGGTCCACATAATTGTAACAATTCCACCTCAACATCAAGTATAAAACAAGAAGCACCAACCATGTCATTGATTTCCTTAGCATACCTCCATTCGCGACATGCACCACAGTGCTAGACTCTTGCAGCCACAAGACCTCTTGATGGCCCCAACTTTATGAGACACACCCGGACTTCGCCACCACCTACCAAATGTTGGGCGCAAATGCAGTTGTCACTAATTTCCATCTTTAGGATGGGTTGTTGTGCCATCTAGGCCATATCTACATTCCATCAAGAGAGAGAGAAAATATGATATGGGAATCCTACTACAGTTAGGTTGCAGGACACTTCAGCGTCGAAATGATAATGGAAATGTTGTAGAAACATTTCTATTGGTCAAAACTTCAACAGGATGTCAACAAGTATATCAAGTCTTTCACTTCCTGTGTTATTGCCAAACTGACCACTAAGGAACAGATCATGTGCATCCCTCTTCCTACTCCTTACAAGCCATGGGAGTCCATCTCAATGGACGACATGTTGGGCCTCCCATCCACCACTTGAGGAAATGAATGTGTTTTTTTGGTTGTTGATCAATTTTCTAATATGGAGATTATGGCCACCTGCAATAAGAACACCACAACAAAGGCCACTACCAACTTCTTCTTTGAACGTGTCTGGGTACATTTTGGAATCCCACAAACCATTGTCTCAAATTGGGAAAGTCAATTTCTCAACACATTCTGGTCGATCCTTTGGTCATTGATGGACACCAAGAACACCAAATCCATGACATTCCACCCCCAGACATACATCCAAACTGAGGTCGTAAATTGAATGATAGTGCATATCCTACGCATGTATAATTCCAAGCACCCTCATACATGGGATGAGATTCTTTCCTATGTTCAACATAGCTACAACCGAGCACTGCATAGCTCAACTGGTCATGGCCCCTTCCAGGTAAGGTTGGTATTCCAACCGTTCGGTCCTATAGATGTTGCACTACCCCTTGCGGTCACCTTGGTCGAATCATTTCCTGCTCCAATGAAAGCTGAAAAATCCACCCGCTTCATTGATTGGATCCAGAACATCCTCCAATAGGTTCAGGATATCCTACAGAAGTCCCATGACAAGTACAAGCATTGCCATGATCAACATTGGGTGCCACATAAGTTTCAGGTGGGTGATAAAGTTTGGTTGCACTTGCAAAAATAATGCCTTACAGGGCCCCATCAGAAGCTTCTCCCACTCCATTATGGGTCGTACACCATCACCAAGGTTGCATGTGATAATTCTTTAGAGCTCAACATTCCTCCTTTCCTTGGCATGCACCCAATGTTCAACGTGGATCCCATTCGGCCTTATTTCCCACCATTATTGGACACCTCAGAGATAGTAGAATAATTGACACTAATAGAGCTCAACCCCAACTACATATAACATGCATTGAATGATAATATTGTGGAAACACATGTCAAGTAAACTCTCCAGCAAAGGATCTAGCTTTATTGAGTTGTCAAAGCAGGGAAGCTCCTACACCAAGGCAAGTGGCTCACCCGAGGCCAAATTCAATATAAACTTCCTCATCGGATGGGGATACTCAACACAATGGAGACCCTTGATTCCTAAGGGGGGACGATTGATCCATATGGATTTCATTGGCCTCCCACCTATTCCAACTGGCTCATTTTTGAATTTTTCCAGTTTGGTAGTTTTTTCCTAGTTTTTCGGTCCCTGACTTCTGGGGCCATTTTGAGGCCCTAAACAGTGTTTTTAGGGCTCACCACATGAAAACTATGCTCAAATTCAAGTCTTACGACAACATGTTTTTGACGGCCATAAGTGACTCACCGTCAACTGGAAGGTCAAATCCGGACCGGGGTTTTCTAAATAACCCAAGTCGTTTGGAATGAAATGACCTGATGGGTTTAATGGCTCTATTGGCCAACTAAAGTCCTAAAAACAATAAAAGAAATAAACGAATCTAAATCTATGATTCTAGAAAATGATATATTACTTACTAATGTTTATTAAAAATAAACGTGAATATACAAATGATTATAAACAATCTATATACGGTTTACAAGGTTTACTTGAAAACTTGCAAAAATGAATGTTCATAATAATGTTTCAAAATAAGATAAAGTAAGAACATAAATCTTTTATTTTTATTTTTTATGTTTAAATATTTTAAACTAATAAATACTAAGAAAATACAATTGAAACAATGACACATAAACAATCAAAGCTAATTAATGCAATCATCGTCTCATTCATATATAAACATATCTGAATAAAAGAAAGTAATGCACCTATTAACCTCTCATTTATCAGCAGTACTAAGATAAATTCATCTCTTTGTATTTGTATGAGATCCTCTTAACCCGTGTCAAGCATAAACCTATGACAAAATAAAACATAATACTTCCTGAAGAAATTCAAGGAAGTGTTTCATATTCTGGAGCGAATTTATAACGACAAAAGGACAAATAATTATATATCTCATGACCTTGAAATGTACAATAACTGAAAATCAAAGAAATTTAAATTCTCAGGAATGGTGTTGCCAGCTATCCAGCATCAGATGTAAACTCAAAATACTTGAATAGATGATCAGTCACAAATATAAACTAAACCAAAAGATAATCAACAACATAAAGAAAAACATGATATAAAAAATTATATGCAAAATAGTCTAAAGCTAATTCAATACAAATAATGTTTCATATTCAAAAATTATATCAGAAACAATATTAACATTGCACAATCTACAAAAGAACAAAATCCAAAGAGTAAATTCTTTTCTCATATAGTTTCAACAAAATATATTCATCATATGGTTCAGGAAGAACTTTTGGGATAATAGATTCTTAAAGATTGAAAAAATTAAGATACAAATGATAGAAATTGATCATGTATTGATAAAAAAGACTAAAGCTAATTTAAATCAATGCATAATCAATTATTCAAAGAATATGAAGAAATTATAATGAAAATAAAACCATTTTACTCACAGGAAAAAAGCCATTAAGCAACCTGGAATTCCATATTCTTCTTTGAAAATACTCGTCCATTCTCCCAAAGATTCCAACCATCCATTACTCTGTTTGAAAAGAAGAAAAGTTTACAAAAGAAATAATATACAAAAGAGAAAGGATAAAAATCCTCGTCTCAATTTCCTGCATCCCATGGCTCTGAACTTTCTCATATATTTATACAATGAATGAACAGTCTGGGCATCATTAATAATTTCCTCCACCTAAACTTTGTCTCATAAAGGGACACAAATATCTCTCAAAGCATGCATTTTTTTGGGAAAAATTCTACCCATAAGCTAAATGGGTCTATTGGGGAAATGGGTTTTAAACCGTTTCTTCAAATTCCTCATGGTTTGGCTGCAATCAGTCCCGCAAAATTGTGGCTTTGTTCTTGACGCATTTCCAAATTTTATTCGTTGTTGCTCATAAATTTATTTGCAGCAATCCAATATTATTTTTGGATCAATCATATTGAACATATTTATATAATAAAATCAATCCATGATCATATCCATATCAAATATCTGATAATAGAAACGTGTGAAACAAAAAGAAACCTAAATTAATAACCTAAAAATTGTGAATAAAACAAAATATAGAACAATAAGATTAAAATGAATTTAAACTAAAAGATAACTATAAGTTGTAAACAAATATTGGTTATATTTTCCTTTCAAATGTGATCATAAAATTATAGAATCTTCAAGTTAATGGGGAGGAGAAAAATATTAATTTTGGGTTTTTACAAAATCAAAAATATGATAGATAATTCTTTTATTTTTATTTTTAAATGAGATGCAAAATGAGAAACAAATTTAATTAATTAATCCCACCAAATGATTTTATGAAAATGAGAAACCAACCAAGATATTATTTGATGAAGTATTGAGCCCATTATTCAAAATGGTCAAACTTGCTAATGAGAAAAAGAATGAACATATAATCATAATTTAAACAATTGATAAAAATTAACGCTTTTGTTTAAATTGATATTTCTATGCTCGTTTCTAAATTTTGACATATATTGTTGTAATGAATGTCTCATACTATAGTGAATGTCTTAAGTTTGTCTCAAAGCAATCCAAGGTATGGAACTATTTGAAAAGGTTGATTATGTAGCTCATTATAATTATCAAGATTCTAATGGGGGGTGTTGAAATTTTGTAAAAATTTAGGGGGAGTTGTTCGGGCCCAACAAATGGCGACTTACTAGGTGAAGTAGTTATCTCTGATCTGGTAATATTTCATCTCAGGAAGAAAAAAAGAAGACTTGAAAAATGATTTAAGCTCCCTTAAATAAATTCACTCTAAGACCATATAGTATTAGGATAAGCTCAATGTTATAACCAGACAACAAAATTTTCTTTCTAGAGGATTATAACCTGAAATAATGTCTTAATCAAAGAGTCACGATGTTTATAAAAGAACTTCAATATCGTTGACATAGCCACTACTACCAATAAGTGTCTATAACCTCTGCATGGATGTCATTTAACCCACTCAAGTACTTTAATCCCATCCAATAGTTGTCTATCCACATGATGTATACTTCCATAAAAGTTAAATTAAAAGAATATACATGCTACCTCTCAACCTGACATTGCTTCGCTGCTAGCAGGCTTGTTCAGTACCCCGACGAAGTTGTCTTGGTATAATGTGTGCATTTATCCACTACCAGCGAGCCTGTTCAGTACCCCGACGAGTTTACACACACTTCCCATAGTTAAGTGCTTCCAACCCTCTTATGCCATTTTTAAATAATAAGAAAATTATAGATTTATTGATGATAAAGAGAGTGGGGTGATACTGGAGGTTAATTTCAATACAGGTGAATAGTTGATCATGTTATTTATTTTCTTTCAAAACTGAAAGTTTTATCATGGTTTAGAGATTTTAGATTTCCTTTAAAAAATCATATAGAGAATGGGGAAGCACTTAAAAGTGATTCCTTAAGAATATGGATGGCATAAAAAGTTTAAAGATCATCGTAATTCTCAAAGATTTAAACCATATCTATGGTGTAATACTCTGGAAAAGACAATTTGAGGACACAATGAAAGTGACAATTGACTTAAAAATCAATTGTCTGAGCTATATCTTAATATCATGACCTCTTTGAACTATTTCAATTTGCATGAAAAACACAAATCTTAAATAAATGTTTCCTTCGACAATAGCTCTTTGATCATAAATATATTGATTCAAAAAGATAGATAAGAATAAAACTCATTCAAAGCAATCAAAGAAAAAAAAAAACACATAGAAAACCAAATCAAATTTTATTAATGGGATTGTAAATCAGAAGTACATAAAAAAAAACAAAATCGAAATAGCAAAAGCACACTTTCATAAACAAATTTGGCCAAAGATATTCCTAAGCTTTGGGATCTACTAGCATCCCACTATACAATAAAGGAAGAACTAAATCATATAAAATCTCATGTCCGAGCAAGTTCTTTTCTTAACATAGTGATGCATAAAATGTTACTTTGACAAAACATTATTATTAAAAAATAAAAGAGACTAAAAGAAAATAGAAAAATCCTTATTAAGATGAGTGTAGTCCTGCTTGTGGCACCTTGGGTCGGGGTTGAATTGATAGTTCAAATTTACTTATCTCTTTACTTTCCATTAAAAAAATTCATGATGATACTACGCTTTTGAAAAGAAATATTCAACGAAAAGCAGAGAGAAAAAAATTTAAAGTGGACTTCCCTAACAACATTCATATTATGGTTCTCTGGGTTTACCCACTTGTGTTCGTAACTACATTATTACAAAAAAAAACATTGAGAAAGAAAAATAAAGGAAACCTACTCCTAAACCTACTCTAACTACTTAACAAATCAAAATACTAAGTGAATTCATTCTTCCAATGTAGCCATCGAAGTAACTCCAATCCTGCAATGAAAACAAAATCAAATATTAGTAACAAGAATGGTAGTATATCGAAACATGACAAAACTACATCATACTTACCTTTATCATCATCATTTAAAAACAAAGCAAGCATGACCATACCATTCCCTTGAACATTTTTTCTCTATGAATCCTCCATCCATTCTGCAATTTTGTCATTATATGGGTTACAAAAACATGAAAAAATGAGATTGTGAAGCTTGTAAGAGTTATGGGGACCTGGCATAACCATCGGCCTAGACCGAATTGCCACATCCTCCCTACAATTTTCCTTTCATTCCATATTTTCTCTGTCTGAAGGATATAAAATGAGTGTGTCAAAGTTACCTCCTTGATCTCTAAATAAGTTTAAGATAATCTTACCATTCCCTGGAAACATTTCGAGATATGAATACTCCAACCAATCTGCAATCCTATCATAATACATGCAATTACTAACATTGGATTGTTTGAAATAATTCACATACGGAAAATATTTTTGACAAGAATAAAGTATTATATTATCATGGAAAGAATATTCCTTTCATTTATTAATTAAACCCTCGAGATTGGGACGAGGCTTAGTTCCTAGGGGGGAGCCATGCACTACTCTCTGATTGGACGCTATATGAGCATGTGATTGTGGGGCCGTCGAAAGAAATTTGAACTCACACTACTTTTCGGCCCGAAATCCATCGCCTTCTGCCACATATCACTTTCTCCAAACAATAGTTTCAATTGTGGGACTGCTCAATAATTTTATCGGTCGATACAGTTATGTCCCAACAATGAAGCATCGTTCTCGATCTGGTCTCTATCTGCGATCTAGATGCACCTGCTAGATCTGGCACCACCATTGGATTTTATCCACCTGTCAACTTTAGGATCTATTACAACTGTGCTTTCGGGTGGGGCGCTGCTTTCGGTGCTGAAAAATAACACCTCCTGGAGGACGATCTGACATGGAGGCCTGAAATCACTATGATGATGTGTCACATACAGAGGGGTGACATGTGTCACTCAAAAATAAGATGAAGACATGCCTGAAAATGCTTGAAAAGAGTGTCATTTGTCAATGCTAGATGGATGCCACCTGTCATGACTGATAAGGGAGCCCCATGTTTTCACTGACGACTACCACGTACTTTGGACTTCAGAGCTCGAGAGGGGTCTACCTGTAGAGCTAGTATAAATATGGGCCCAGAGTGACGTGGCGACCTGAAGCAAATGTTGAAGCTCTAAAGTGAACAACGACCGTTGATTTGAGGAAGACATGCGACGCTTGATTCTTAACTCTAAGAGAAAATGCTCTGGATAAAACTAGGAGTCGAGATGTTGAAACTCCTGAAGCCCAAATTCTCGAAGTGAATAATTTTCATCCAATCTGAAAGGACATGTGCCACTTGATCTTTAACTTCGGGGCTTCGACTCTTCAACACTTCGACACTCCAAGGTTCGGTTTTTCGGGACTTCTACACTTCGGTGCTTCGGGACTTCGGGACTTCGTCACTTCAGTGCTTCGGGACTTGGGTGCTTCGGGACTTTGAGACTTCAGCACTTTCGTGTTTCAGGACTTCGACACTTTGGGACTTCGACACTTTGCGACATCGACACTTTGGTGATTCAGGACTTCAGGACTTCAACACTTCGGCGCTTTGGGACTTTTCAATACTTGACTTCCACGATTCTCTGGAGCGTCGAATTTCAAATTTAGGGATCCAACTCAACGTGTCTTATTTCTTTGGATGGCTCGGATCATTTCGAGATTTCGGGCTTCGGCTCTTCGAGAACTTTTTGCACTTCTCACTTAAAATATCTTGAATCCCATTTCCTTGAACCCTTGGATCGGCTTCCACCTATCCCCCTTAAGATCCATGGCTCTCACTAACTTTGGGCCTCAGGACTTCAGACTTTTTCTCTGGCACTATACTTCACGCAATTGTAGATTTCTAAATGCCCAAGGGTCGCTACTCTGAACTTAATAGGGGATCTCCGTTGTTGACAACCGAACCCACCTATTTTCATTTCAAGCATGAAAATGAGTTGTTTGAAAGTTGTTCTTTAAGCTCAAGGCTGATACCTATACAAGCAAAGGACTGGGTCTCCCTGCAAACCTTAGAAAACTTTATGTCATAACACAACCTATGGGAATGACTGTGTTTTTGGTAGATGTTTCATGCTTGAAATGACATTTTAAGACTTGAACTTCTAGCAGCAGATTGTTCATTGAATAATTTGTTGTTTTTCTTTGTTTTTACCTTTATTGTCTCACTTGTGTATCATTAGTGTGCCACTAGCCAATAAGTACCCTTGTCCATGTCATTTGTCCAACCAAACCATCATGTTCATGTCTTGGTAAAACAACCCTTTAATTGTCCCATAAATTAAAAAACCAACCATTCATAATGTGAGGTGCCCTAGCTCTACCCTTCAACAATCAGGTGCAGACTTTAGGACCAACATCTTCTGGCACAGTTGTTGGGGAACAAAGTTATGAAATATATTTCCCTGAGAGAATGATAATGATCAGATCTGACCTTTGATGGTGAAAAAATATCAGACAAATTCAAACTACCATCTTTCACCTGGCGACTCCACTGAGTAAACTTTAAAAACAAATAATGGCTCCCGGAAAAAGGACTCAAGAAGTACAAATCTGAGAACACCAAAGTAGTTAAGGCTCATCCTAACCCTGAGAATGACATAGTAGTCTCTGAGCCAGAAAGACAACTAATAAAATCCACCTTAGCTAAGATATATACCCCACCCCTCAAGGGTAAAGTTGCACCTCAAGAATCTATTGTTCTTCATCATCATAAGCATCTTGAATTTTCTAGCCCTGAGAATCATAATTCCAAGGAACTGTAGACACCTTCAACTCCTACCTCTACTTCATCATCTAGTCCAACATCCACCCATGTATCTCCAGTCAATATTCATATTCATATTTCTCAATCAATGGTTATTAACAAGATGGATGCCATAATTGCTCCCAGATATGCACCCCTAGTTCTTCCTCTAGGATTTAATTCACTTCCAACCACACATTACATGAAACGTTTTCCTAGATATAATGGGGAAGGGGATGTCACAACTGAGGAACATATGGTATCCTTCTATATCTTTGTAGATAACTTTAACATTGCAATGCAGATGTGTGGATGAGGTTGTTTGTACAAAGTCTTGATGGGGAGGTAAGAAAATGGTTCTTGGGCCTCCCTCCAACCTCCATTGCAAATATTGATGCATTAGATGAGGCTTTCATAAAGCAATGGGGAGATAGAAGGGATTATATTTATTACATCACTNGGTTGTTTGTACAAAGTCTTGATGGGGAGGTAAGAAAATGGTTCTTGGGCCTCCCTCCAACCTCCATTGCAAATATTGATGCATTAGATGAGGCTTTCATAAAGCAATGGGGAGATAGAAGGGATTATATTTATTACATCACTGAGTTTGGGGCCCTTAAGAGAAATAATGGTGAATCTATTTCAGACTTCAATAAGAGATTTAATAAGATGTATAGTAGAATCCCAGATGAGATAAAACTAACCGAATCCTCTGCCAAGATCACTTATTCCAATGCATTTGATGCAAAATTTTCTCTTCTATTGAGCGAGAGAATATCCACTACCTTGCTATCCATGCAAGAAGAAACCATTGAGGATGAATCTAACAACTTGGCATTAGACTAGTTAAATACCAGATCTGAAAAACACAAGAAGAAATAGAGGGAGGAATCCACTTCCTCCTCTAACCCAGCGACATATGATCCTAAAATTGATGAAATGACCAAAATTTTGAAGGATATAGCATCTAAAATAGCTAAGGTGAAGTGGGAATCTAAACAAACAAACAAATATTTTCAAGGGGCCAGGAACATAAATCCTAGCCAGTTTAGAAGACCGAATGATGCCCCTTGGATAATGTAGAGAGAGAGGAGGAATAATGATGACCAAAGTGTAGTACCTACTTTCCAAAATAATCAGATTGAGGATATGGATGTAGATAATGATGTTGTGGATGATGTTGTTGTACTTTTCAATGAAACAAATTTTCACATCGGCATTAGAAAGCTACAACCCACAAGATCATGAGGGAAGGGTACAACTGGCCCACCCTTTTCTCTAATGTATTCACTACAGTAAGGGAATGCAATGGATGTCAAAATTTTGTGGGAAAGCATAAGTTACTCTCACTTCCCATGAAACCTATCACTACTAGTGGCCCCTTTCAACAATGGGGATTATATTTCATAGGTGATATGAATCCACCCTCCCGTGGGAAACATAAGTGGATCCTCACTGCCACTAAATACTTTACCAAATGGATCAAATTTGTGCCCACTAGGAATGCTACCGACAAAGTGATTATGGAATGTTTTGAAACCAATACCTTTGCAAGGTTCAATTTCCCTAGACAACTTGTAACAGAAAATTCCCAGACATTCAAGTCCAAAGCCATGATTGACTTTTGTGGCAGCCATAACATCACCTTGACACATTTTATTCCATATTATCCTCATGGGAATGGGTTGGCCAAGTCATCAAACAGGACTCTCATCAAGATCATCAAGGAAATGTTGACTGAAAACAAGAAATCATGGGAATCTAAACTTAAGTATGCCTTGTGGGATGATAGGGTTGGCACCAAGAGATCCTTGGGAACCTCACCATTTTAGTTAGTCTATGGGATAGATATTGTCTTCCCCACTCAACTCGGTCTACCAGTTATGAAATTCCTATAGGAAGAAATGGAGGAGCCAAATGACATCCAGAGGAGAATCTTTCAGATTATAAAGGTTCAACAGAAGAGAGAAGCACTGAGTCAGATCACTGAAGCATACCAGAGCAAGATCAAAAAATCTTTTGATAAGAAAAACAAGAAGGAAATCTTTCAAGAAGGAGACCTGGTTTTGAGGTGGGATGCCAGAAGGGAAGAAAAATCCAAGAATAGTAAGTTTGATAAACTCTGGTTTGGTCCTTTTAAGGTGGTTGAGGTTCTTGAAAATAGCATAATATTTTTACACAATCTGGATGATACTGAAATTTTTGGGGGCCGAGTAAATGGGCGCTCCCTGAAACACTATTTTTATTTAAAGATTGAGGAAAGGTCCCTCTTGTACCATATATGATTTCCTTTTTTTCTTTTTTTGATCAATTAGTTTACTTACGAATAAATAATACATAGCCCAACAAAGGCACTAGGGTGTAGTTGCAGTTTTGAGTTCAATAAGATGCATGGCAGAGAGACAGTAGCAGATATACATGGTTGGAAGACAGAAACATAGGTAAGAAATGGAAGGTGGGAGAAAGTTATTTAATTCCTAGGCACTGATCTATTGTTCTTAAGCACCTCATAGGGAAGTGTTATCCTCAGTTGAAGCCAATGTTGAGACCTAAGTCTGAACCCCTTCCCCTCCTACCTATTTTCGCTATGCCTTCATCAAAATTATTTCTCTTATGGTTCATTTATTCAATTTCCCTCTCTTAATGACTTGGTTTCTATCGTTTTCCTTTTTATTTTATTGAGTCTTTGCACATTTTGTTTATGTTTTTGTTGAAGGATAACTGCATGTCGAGATTTGGTTCGAAATACTTGTCATCATGTTTGCCATTGATTGAGTGTGCAATATGTCCACCAAATTATTTTGTTTGAGAAGGAGACATATAGGACCAACAAGTCTTTTGTATGTGCAATAAGATTTCGTAGAACATAATGTAACAATTCAGAGCAGTTCATTTCAGGATTAAATTTCAAGCCAAACAGACAGTTTAAATTTCAATGGTGGATATCCAATAGGTCGTCACATCAACAACTCTCGACCATTTTGGATTCCATAAATTTCATGAGGTTTAATCAAAAGAGTCACACATAAGTCACTCCACAACTTTGGCACCAAAAATATCTAAGAACATCCAAAAACTATCTAACGTCGAACCGTCGCATCACTTCGATGATCTTCCTCTGGGGATTTCCAAACACAACACTCCAAAACTCTTGAATGTTGAAACGTCAATGCCACATCAGCAACAATGACATCATGGACATGTCATAACCTAAGAGTCGAAGTGTCAATTAGTGTCAGTGACGTCATGGACACGTCAGATCTAAATCGTCAAATTTTTTATTATCCCAAGTGATGAAGATTTAATGTCATGTGGCACAATTCTATCACGACAAATGGAACTCATTTCAAGAATATTTGGGTGTGTCATTTGTACTATTCCAAGTGATAAGTGTCACCATTATTTATGTGACACGTCAATGATATGACACATCAGAATTCGACATCAGATCTGGAGGATCAACCATCTGGGAGGTTTTACTTCAAGACAATTAAAAAACCTTGAAGTACCATAGCCACGAAGGGTCGAAGCCCCAAAATGCCACCTCACTCCGAAAGGTCAGTTGTCTGGGAGATATCCACACCCTACATTCAGAATATCTTGAAGAGCCTAAGAGTCGAAGTCTCGAAGTACTAGAGACACATAGCACTCATCTATAGAGACAAGTACCACTCATCTACAATGACACGTAGCATCCATTCCAGGTGACACATGGCATCCAATGGTCACCAACACGTGGCACTCATTTCGATAATTTTCAAAACGCCATTTGCCCAATTTCAGGTGACACATGTCACCCTTATTTTCATGAAACTTCATCAGTCATGATATCATAGCTGCCACGTGATTCTAGTGAAATTTCCTCCAGGAGATTTTGATCAAGAGTTAACACAGTTTCAAAGAGAGTCGGAGTCCAAACTCTTGAATGTGAAATGATTAAAGGATAATCCTAGGTTAATTAAGATAAACATAATTAGCACCTCAGGGGATTTCAAATAAAAGAAAGAACAGTTCTCTGAACCCTTGAACTCCTGGAGCTCTAAACAACCGAAGTGGGTCCTGAACTGCCACGTCACTCTGTAGCATTATCACTTAGGGAGATTCTAAAACTTACCATTCACAGTCCAGGACTCCCGAAATAATTAATGAATAAATTATTAATATCATGTTAATTATCATAAGTTGTGGTTAACGACTCTGGGGCTTCGGGAGATATGAATATTCTTCTCTCCAAAACTCCCAAACATTGAATTCCTGGAATGGCTTATCTTTGTTAATGGCATATTTTAAAGTTTGAAAGGGGAACCAAAATAGGGAACACCAAGCCAGTCCACATCAACATATTTCCCATATGGTAGTAATTCATCGATAGCCAACATGTACAGAATTTTTTTTTTGGAATCTGGACCCTGCAATGCCAAATCATAATTGGGGAAACTATAATCCACACTGCATAAATAATATTAGAGACTCCAGGAAAACACCAGATTATTTTTTTCTTTCACTGACAATACATTCAGTTATCTCCAGTGGCCTCCAACAATGCTCATGCATGCCCATGATCAATACAACACTCGGTTCTATCATTCCTACTCATTTTTTGTCGGATCTCAGTTCTCTCTAGCACATGCATCAGTATAATTTTATTGCAAATAGAAATTTTTAATTGTTTAGTTCAAGGATCTTTTAAGTTTAAAGCATAATAAGTGATCTTTTTTGTGTGATAAGAAGCACTCTTTTTTATTAAGTCAAGTGTGAAGTATACATTACTATAATCCAACAATTTATAGTTAAGTTAATAAGTTGTTTTACAACTAGTAGTGTAGAGTTAAGTCTCAATACCAAATGGACGAGAGCCTTTGCAACTCTTATAAATATGTATTTTTTGTATGTTTTGAGGATTCAATTTTTGGGGAGAAAAATATCAACACGACAACTGGTTGGAATCATTTTGTGCATGGATTAAAGCTCTCTACCTAGTGAAAATATTGTCTATGACAATGTGTTTGTTTTTGAATTTGTATGTGTTTCTTATCTTGAATACAATTTTGAGTTATGCGAAGTATATTTATTTTCCTTCTGCTATAGTATAAATTGTCTTTATTAATATGAAACCTGTGATAATAGCTATTCTTTGATGAATATGTTCTTTTATTACAACCTGTGGGAATGACTATGTTTTTGGTACATGTTTAATGCTTAAAATTTCATTTTAAGACTTGAACTTCTAGCAATAGATTGTTCATTGAATACTTTGTTGTTTTTCTTTTTTTTTACGTTTACTGTCTCACTTCTCTATCCTTAGTGTGCCACCAGACAAGGAGGACCCTCATCCATGTCATTTGGCCAACCAAACCATGTCCATGTTTTGGTAACCAACCCTTTAACTGACCCATAAATTAAAAAAACAACCATTCATAATGTGACGTGGCCTAAATCTACCCTTCAACAGTTAGGTGTAGACTTTAGGACCAGCACATATTATTCATCTCCTCCTGCTAAAAGAGAAGTGATCTGGAAATCTAGAATTTCTTGCGCAGGTTGCGTCCTTGAGGTATTTGACTGTAAAGAACGGATTGCAGGGTGCGTTGAGAAGTACGTAACAAGTCAGCGGATTATACAACTTCAATAACATTCCCCCATATCTCTTTCACTGCAAGTGTTTCGTAAGATGTTGAAGCTCTCTAAGCCAACACTTACCTTCAAAGGACATGATTGCAGAGATTTCCTGGAAAAACATGGCAATGGCTTGACCTCTTTCCTGAGTCCTTGGAGAATCTCATGGTTGTCCGAGAAGACATTACCAGGATTCAGGTCGACTCTTTTAAAAACCCCTTTTGGGAAATCGCTTGGTTGTTTACGAGGCTGACAGGCCAAGAAAATAGTGCCACCATTTCTCGCATGATTATTTATATTTTAAATTTGACAGTTAAAGAGAAAGTTATTTTCTATTAGGAAAATTGATTTCCATTGAAATATCCTCCCAATTGTCATGTTACAAAAGGGACAAGAAATTATTTATGGCTTCTTATTTGGTATTTGCGATAGTATATTGCTATCAATTTCCAAAATTGAATATATGTAAGAGAGTGAACAATGAACTTGATCTAGTTACCTTCTGGTATCAAGCATTGTGGAGAAAAAATAATTCTTTGCATTTTTACGAAGTTTACAATGGTTTCATTTTGATTTTCAAAGGACTGTTATTTGGTTAAAATACCCTTGGGATATCCGATTAGGATAATAAATTCTTGGAGAAAAATGGAATGTTAGAGAAGATGGAAAATAACAATGTTATCATGATCTTTTATTCCAAGGAAAATCCCTCTTTTCTTCCATACTATGTATCGAATAAAGTATTTATTACGAAAGTGGTGAGGCAATACAATTTCGCGTTGCACTTTTTCCATGAGAAGAGTAAAAAGAAATTCATCCTGTTTCCTTGGAAAATTGGAGACTTCATATTCAGGAATATAAACAAAATTGATGAATTTGTGAGTCACTTCCACTATGAAAATATGAAGTATGTTGAAAAGATAAAGGGGTTTGACCCGAAAAAAATCTTCATGGAGCATATGATGTCAGTAGGATTCAACAATTCATTCATTTGTACTATTTTCAGTGAAGAAGACAACAACAACTTAGGTGCTCCTGTACACAATGTTGACGACTTGGAAAAAATACTTAGTACTAACGAGTTTTACAAGAAAAAAGGAAAGGGTCCCAGTGAGAAGAGCTCTTAGTGTCGAGTTGTTACTCCTAAAACCACCACATCTAATAGAAATGCTCCAACGACATACCCAACTAGGAAAGTTACCAACAATAGTTCAAGTGGTGGAGGAGAAAAGAATCCCCCCTCCAGTAAAATTGAGAGCTCACACAAGCTCCCTCTAAGAAAGAAGAGGAAGAATGTTGTGCAAGAGGAAGAAGACCATGACATCAACAAATTCACTCTTGAAGACATGGAGCTTGAGGTGGATATCGAGAAATGTTTCCCACCATTAATCATCCAGGAAATATGGCCCACCAAAATTCATCATTAGAGTTTTTTGAGAATGAGACCTTTAGTGAAGAAGAGTCATTTTATTTCCAAAGTGTTGTCTTTGATAGGGAATCTAAGAAATTGATTATTGGAAAATGTGATATGGAAAATAAGAAAGGAGAATCTCATTCATAGGTTGACCTAAAATATATGCGACCATCAGAGATTTCTAAAATTCACATAGCAACCAAGGATGCTCTTGATGACTCCATTGGTGATCTATAAGAAGAAAACACGAAGTTGAAAGAAAGGATCAGGGATATGGAAGACACCTTAATGCCTCTTTCTCTTCTTTATAGTCCTTTGTTAATAGTCAGACCCATAAAAACCACTGCTAAATTGAAGGGATCTTCAATCCTACTCACATCAGCCAAGAGCTATGTAGAAAGAAATATTAGGAAAATAATGGTGTTGATTAAAGAGGCATGAGAAGTTTCTAAAACATTGTTTCTTTTGGCTCGAGGGCGCATGCCTTCCATGAATATTTGCAAGTTGATCTAAAGAAAGAAGAAGGTTTTTACCTTGATGTTGTACTACCCTTTAGAAACAAAGTCTCTAACATGATGGAACTAAGAAGAAGAGAGGAGGATTTTTCCTTGCCAAGTCGGATAAAGCCGTTGAATGCATGCTAGAAGGAAAAAATTAAAAATTTGAATAATATTGTTCAAGCATGCATTGAAGCTATACTGAAAAGGGAAGAACTATTCAAGAGGCTCATGTAGATAGGCCTAATAGGAGGGAGTAACGAAGTATAAGACCCCAAATCAATTCTCAACTCAATGTTCCTAAAAACGAAACAGTTTGACGAACAAGTTGACATTTTTAAAGGGTTATCAGTTGAAAAGTTCTATGGTATACTCAAATATAATGAAGATGAAAAATACAATTGGCTAGTGGAGTATTCCATGAAGAATCAAGATATTGAGGAAGAGGTACATGGTATTTCCCTTGATTTGAGAGACTTGGAAAGAAAGTTATTCATCATCAAAATCCAACATGAGATAAATGTGGTGCCAATGAAAAATTATATTGAAGAATGGTTCAATAAAACAATCGACAAATTGACCAACAAAGGGAAATAAACTATTGATACGGTTTTTGTAGCCATTAATGAAGATAATAAAAGGACAACAACAAGAAAGTGAATACATGGGAGACCATCATAGTAAGTTTATGTTGATCACATATTTCTTTCTTTATCATTTCCTTCATCCAGTTACTCTATTTCTTTGACTAGAAAGGTTTAACCGGAGTCTGATAGCTTCTCTTTTCTTCTTTCCAAGTCTTGTTGTTCTTTTACCACCCACCATCCTCCTACAAGATTAATTCTTGTATATATTTTCTTTATGATCCTCGGGAGCTCCAATCCCAGTCCTAGTGACAAACACATTGTAAATTTCAAAGAATATGTAACAGACTATATATTTTTTAAAAATTTCAAGAGAGTTGTTCAGAGATTAGTTTTGACTGTGCTTTGTAAATATATTTTTTTAGTATAATTATTCGAGATTGATCTATCATTATCTTTATTTTAAGTTCCCATGTGTCCACTCTGTTAAATTTCTCTTATACACATGTATCATCTTCTTTTTATTTTATGTGATTAGAAATCTTTAGTTTAACTATAATGGATGTCAGGAAATTTTTCTTATCTTCTTTAAATGTGTGAAGTGTGTGGTTTTTTCATTTCTCAAGAACTTTATTTAAAAAGAAGATAAAACATTTTCTTTTTATTTTTTCTTGCAATATTTATATTTCTTTGATTACCACGACATATTTTTGCAAAGTCCCATATTCTGAAGACCTCGAGTCCCAAGAAAATCTTAAAGTAAAGAGGAGTACCACCTCTATAAAAACGCAAGGGTATTTACATCCTCATGAGGTTGTCTTTTCAGTCCTAACAAATTCAAGCATCAACAAGTTCATATTTGAATGGTTCTTTGTGAAAAGAAGAAATAATGGCACCTCATTTTCATTCATCCTTTCAAAGAAGATTTATTTTCATTCAACCCCACAATTCTTTTTATTTTTTTGGTTCTTGTGGATTTTTGTGTTTTACCCCTCCCAAAAGAAGAAATGAGTGGGGTTATAGTAAAAGAATGGCCAAAATTTGTATCTATACGAATAACCATAAGCTTGACTTCAGATAACGGATCGATGCATCTAATCTAATCTGTAAGAATCTAAACTATAAGACCCCAAATACTTTAAATTTTACCTTACATCAAGTGTGTGTTGAGCTTGTGCCCACCTTGTCCTTAAATCTATATATCATTTGGGTTTTGAATACGAATGGGAAAATATTGCAATTCGAACAACAATGTAATCCTTCAACAACGATCCTGAGGGGAAGAGGTGGATACAAAATAAGTGATATGGCATTGTCATGCTCGAGTACATAAGGTATGATTACAACTACAATTTTATAATAGTGCATAGTACTTACCTTTCGAATTCAACTCAGAAATATATTACTAACCAACTTTCATATTCTTTTCCTTTTAAGGAAACTAGAAGTTGTAGGAAATTAAATTATTATTTGAAATTCCCAAATTGTATTAATAAAACCCAGCATAAAGAAATATCCATAGTAGTATTTGATAGAGCAAACAATTAACCTATTATTGATTGCAAATTTTTCTTTGAAAGAATAGTACTGTAAAATTTGTTTTCATGCATTAACCACATTATACTCATAACTTTTTGCATGTAAACCATTTCGACCAACATATATAAATGAAAATATAAATATATATTTGGCATGAACAATGTACCAATAA
>SNQJ01S0003178.1:98008-136635 GCA_010110895.2 Picea sitchensis
TTAATTTCCATTTAAACCTATGAATACACCAATACCACAAAGAATAGATAGAATGAATAACAGTCTAAATACATCCTTTGTTACCACAGAAATATAGTGATGAATTCAAAGTATATTACAAAAGAAACCTTTGTATTCAATCGATCATTGTTCAAATATTACAGTTGGAGTACCATAGACCAAAGACTCCAGAACCTCTTGTATTGTAAATAAATTTCTAAGAAATATACACAGATTATGTATGTAACTGGAGTAATGCACGCATAGATCAGAACTCGAATACATTTTGAGGTAAGATGGTTCCTTCATCTGTTTACACCAACTTGCTCAACCTGGAAAGGAAGTAAAATGGGGGTTTAGTAAAATGTGCTAACATTTTAATTCTATGGAGATCAATCAATAAGAATAAGTCAAGGACAATACTTAGCTTGAGTTTCAACGAAGGTCCAAATCGCCTCTTTTTCCTTGTGAAACAATAAAAAATTATCATCAAAATAGGTCGTGCATAGATTAATAAAACAAGAAGCGCATATCTTAATAATTATCCAAACCCTATATAGAGGACCAAAAAAATGGAAGGCGTCGACTATGCCAAACTCAGCGTTTAAATAGAGACTACCATTTATTTTCCCCGAAATGACACAATGGAATTCCCGATTTGGGTAAGGATCACAGTGAGGGAAGTATTAAATTCATATTCATAAGAGGCACATAAGATGTGACCTGTGTATATTCACATTAGATCATTAAAATCTAAACAACATTACAGAATGGTAAAATTTGAAAGTTTGAGTGCATAGAAACATATGGTAAGAACCAAATCCATAGGTTAAAATCTATCTGCGCAAAAACATGTTCGAACCCTACGGCATTCAAATGAACAGTTGATTAATCAAGGATACCCTCTCGTTTGCTAGTGCAGAGTGGTCGACATAGGCAAGGATTTTCATAAACGGGTTAAATTCATAAGTGTAGATCAAGTGAAGGATGTTTCCAAGGTGGATGCGGGAACAAACCACGATTCTTCCCGGTAGAGGTAATTTATTGCAATCCAAAGGATACAAACAAGTGTGTTGTTTCAAAAGAATAAGGTCCTATTAATTTTCCATGTATTTACATTGAATCTAATTTACGAATTTCCCACAAAGGGTTAATTATTGCCATATATATACAGAGTGCAAATTACAAAATGTCCCACCAAGTGTTAATATTGCCATATATATAAAGAGTGAAAATTATGAAATTTCCTATGGAGTTTTAACAACAAACAAGTTTGAATAATAGCAATCAGCGTAGAAAGTCTTGGGATCTTCGGATGAGTTCTAAAGGGTAAGAATAACAATATACAATGACGAATAAAATAAAATGAAGAGGGTTTAACTTTTATAACGAGTCGGGCGATGGTCTGACTAGGAAGGAATCACAAATGACTAGTTTTGAAGACTTATAGCCAACCAAGAGAAAACACAGTAACCCTCAAACCCGATCGTTAATTCTCAAGGCATATCATCTAATTTACAAATGGAACCATAAACCTAATGGAAATCCTGGGAAGCAAACACATATGGGACGCAACTGTCAACCCTCAAACAGAGAAAGGAAAACATGAGGTCTGTTACTTTGAGCTCTCAACTATTTACATTTACATCAAAAATAGAATTAATCACGAAATACTTATCACATAGATCTTAAACAATGAAATCGTTTACTCACCTTGGTGCATAGATAACCCAGGGTATGCGTTGCCTCTTTCCATTGCTCACTAGAGACGAACTTCACAAAATGCATCAGTCATATTACAGTGTAGACATAAAACTTGTGTTACAGGACCAAAGGGGGCAAGAATGATGAACGAATGTTACCTCGAGGTCCTTGCTAGAGGAGTAAAAGAGGATGGTATGCACCCTTACCTCTGTCATGGGAAATCGAGGAAATGGTGAGCCTACATTGGGTGTGTTCACCTAAGTTTCATCCTGTAAGGTATGAGACAGGCTCACCATTAATAAACCAAGCCATGAGTAAATGCCTACAGGACCCGACCTGTCATCCACCATAAACAGTTTTCGAACCACTTAATTGTTGAGTAATGTTAAGAGTCGAACTCTAGAATGAAAATACGATGTTAATAGTCGGGTAGGGATTACCTATGTTAGGTATAGGTATATTTTCATTGCGTTGTGGTAAACAATACGTTATGTATAGATATATGTTCGCTACACTATGCTAAAGTCATACGTTGTTATGTTATCCATATAATAGTCTATATGTTAAATGATATATATATCATTATGGATAGTGTTAGTGTTATGGTATCCATATGATATTCTATATGATAAATGATATATATATATATATATATATATATATATATATATATATATATATATTATGGAGAGTGTTATTGTTATGGTTTCAATATGATAGTCTATATGATAAACAATATATATCGTTATGGTTAGTGTTATTGTTATGAATAGTCTATAGTATATATTGTTGATCAGAGCTAGGATAATTATGTAGAAGTGGACGATATATGATTAATGATAGTCTATTACGCATTGTATTATGGATAGCATGTCTTGACATAGAAATAGTGGTTATTCTAAGGGTTATGACAGTCCTGGTCGCAATTTTATTTAATACAAATAAGTGTATAATTCTAATCGAATAACCATAGTAAAACTACTATGCATACAATAAAGGAATAAAGATAGGTTTAATGGATCATCTCTGCGTCACAATCAATGTTGGAGAGTCAAGGAAATTTAGTGTCCCCTCACAAATTTTTTTTTATTTGGGAAATTTGGGGTACATTACAGGGATTTTACCTGGATAGAAGATTTGTAGTATCAATACTCAAGTACCTAATGTCAATCAATCAAGATATTCTTTCAGTAATTTCAAGGACCTGACTATGCTTGGAACAATTTCCATGCCACATACTCATTCCACACTAAATATAAGTGAAATTGTTGCAAGGGTCACAATAGGGAAAAGTAATTGATCAGACATGTTGGATTCTGAAAATCTTAAGCTGGTTGTTGGTCCGAGAGGAAAAGATCAACAAAAACCTCTACTATTCCCAGATATTCGAAGGTCTACCAAAACGCAGAGGAGGATTGTACCTGGACAGAATATTTGTAGTATCAATACTCAAGTATGTAATGTCGATCAATTGAGATCTATTGTTGCTATTAGTTTTAGTCATTTCAAGGACCTGACTATGCTTGGAACAACTACCATGCCACAGACTCATTCCACACTAAATAGCAGTGAAATTTCTACAGGGTTTAAAATAGGGAAAAGTAATGTAGCATAATTGTTGGAGTCTAAAAAGGTTGAGCTGACTTTTGGTCTGAGAGGAAAAGATCGAAAAAAAACTTTACTATTCCCAGATATTTGAAGGTCTGTCGAAATGCAGAGGGGGGTTGTACTTGGACATAATAACTTTAGTATCAATACTCAAGTACCTAATGTCAATCAATTGAGATATGTTGTTGCTATGATTTTCAGTCATTTCAAGGACCTGAGTGTGCTTGGAACAGGTGCCATGCCACATACTCATTCCACACTAAATAACAATGAAATTGTTGCAGGGGACACAATAGGAAAAAGTAATGTAGCATAAGTGTTGGAGTCTGAAAAGATTAAGCTTGATGTTGTTCTAAGAGACAAAATCAACAAAAATCTATACTATTCCAAGATATTCGAAGGTTTTTCAAAACGCAGAGGGGGATTGTACCTGGAAAAAATATTTGTAGTATAAATACTCAAGCACCTAATGTCGATCAATTGAGATCTGATGTTGCTATGAGTTTTAGTCATTTCAAGGACATGATTGTGCTTGGAATAGGTGTCATGCCACAGAATCATGGTAATATGCTTACAAAGACAACACATAGTGTAAAATGAAAATGAGGTATCAAAGAGACATCTATTGTCTGTGCCAATGAAGAGAATGCATCATCAAATGGTTATGACAGGGAATGGGTAAGGAAGGCTCTGATGACATATGATTCCTTGAGGTGCAATCTAATGAATGAATATGAATTATGCAATGAAGCATGTTGAGGAACATAGAGTACTTGCTTAATGATAGGGAAAATAATGAATAATAAAAGGAAATGGATAAATCGAAGTAGAATATTTATAGGCTCAGTCCCAGGTGTTCATTATTGATATTATGGTAGCTCTGAGAGGTATTAACCTCTACGTGTAACCTTTGACGAGAGTAGAATATTTCGGGAAGCAAGAGAAGCTAAACAGATGTGTGAGAACCCTAGAATACATATCGTCTCGGTAGAATATATAGTATTAAGGCATTATACTCTAGGAAAACAAGTCAGCTGCACAGAGAAGATAAAGAGAAAATGTAATTACCAGAAAGTCAAGTCAGCCCATCCAGAAACCTCACTTTTTGGTAATTACATTTTATGTTTATCTTTTTCCTATGGATCCTAGTTATATTCCTGGAGTATAATAACTTAATATTATATATTCTACTGAGTCAACATATCTTCTAGGGTTCTCACACATTTGTTTAGGGTTTCTCTTGTTTCCTGAAATATTCTAGTCTTGTCAAAGGTTACACATAGCGGTTAATACCTCCCGCACCTAACCTAATATCAACAATGAACACCTAGGACTGAACCTATAACTATTCTACCTCAGTTTATCCACTTCCTTTTATTCTTAATTATGGTCCCTATCATTAAGTAAGTACTCTTTGTTCCTCCACTTGCTTCATTGCATAATTCATCTTCATTCATCAGATTGCGCCGCAAGGCATCATATATCATTAGAGCCTTCCTCACCCGTTCCCTTTTGACAGAGACCCCAACCCTCGGATCAAGATCCGCTCAGAATATTTCTAAAATTCCCTTGATACGAAGTAGCTCCTTTGATTCCCGCTGGAACCTCCAACGAATCCACAGGTCCTTTGTAAAAACCCGCCCTATGTAACTTGACACTAGGCATGAGCTTTTCCTTCTCCAAGCGATCACGAACTCGTCTTAGCGCAAGCGTCTTTTGTAACTCGCGTGTTCGCGAGTCGAAGACCCTCAACTTTTCTTCACCAAACGTTGATACCCGAGATGTGATGGGGTATGGCTCCTTCCTTGACAGCGCCCTCCATGCGTAACCATCGGCTAGGGCTATGTACTAGCGCCTCTTCGCAACTCGGGACCTCCCAAGTTAGAGTGTTGAACTTTGGCACTCTCCCTCTGCGAAAGCCCGAGAGGCAATGGTTGAATTCTTTTTCACGCTTCTCGCAACTCACAATCTCACTAGTTGGGGTGTCGAGCTCTCGTGCTCTCCTCTAGCGAATCTTTGAAGTGCGATAAGTCAACAAGATGTTGACTCCTTCCCAGGTGACGAGTCTCCACCTGTCAACCACACGGTCCCCACCTGATGGACATGATGTATGTTCACCCGAGCCCTCGGCAATCGACACTTCGCGACTTCTACAGTCGAAAGGAAATTCCTCCAAACCCCGAACCTACAATACATGATGTATCGAGATGCAAGATCTCACAACTCTCCTTCCTCCTCGATCCATGGTTCAGATCGCATCATGATCTCGCGACTCAAAACTTTGTAGAGAAAATGCCTCCGCCTCCCAACTCACGATACCTGAATCCGCGATATGACCCAGATCTCTGCCACCTGTCCTCCAAAATGGACGGTTCTGATTCCTTCGGGACTTCACAAGTCACGAAGTCAAAAGACTTCCCTATTTTTCTCTCCGATGTAGAAGCCTCAAGATACGAGGATCTCGTGACACGTGTCCTCCTAGATGGATGGCTCTGATGTCTTCAAGACTTTGTGAGTCGAGACTTCCTCCCTCCCAACTCTTACCTCTCAGACTCCCGATATCTGAAACCCTGATGGGTCCTCAGATTACCGCCACGCGTCCTCTTCAACAATGGATGGTCTTGATCCTTTCAAAATTTTGTGGTTCCTCTCCTCTACGCATACGAGATTAAATCTCATGCAGCTCCTCCCAAATCCAATGGTTATCGGCTATCTGTTCTAGATCTGATGGCCCAGATCTCTCTCTTCTACTATGCTCTCCTACATCACCTGGATGTGAAACTTCAATGGTCTAGATCTTCCTCTCCATCTCTGAATCAACGACAACTGTAGCTCCCTCCTGAGCTTTCGCTTCTTCCTCCTCCTTGGAATATTTCCAAAGTATCAAAGGTCTCGACCTTTGTTTCTCTTGTGAGCCTACAACCTTAGTCTCACCTGCGTTCTTGAAGACACTTTCCCTCCTGAGCTTCGGGACTGTGAAACCTTGAAGGGTTTCCCCGACTTCCTGCACTCCTTACAGCTTTTTCTCGGTGCACAAAGGCATTGTCTCTCCTAAGCTTTGTTTTCCTTGAATCCTTAAAGGATTCTTCGACCTTTGCTCTCCTTGCAGGGTCCCTGCACACACGAAGGTGATATCCATCCTGAGCTTCTCTATTTCTCAGACCTCTAAAGTCTCTATCCCTTTCTCTCCTTGAAAGGATGGAAATTCCCTCTGGAAAATTCCTTCTCAAGAACTCCTTGTTGAGCCTGCAGGGTGTTCAGCAACCCTGTGAAGGTATTCTTTTGACACTTCTTTTGTCTAAAATCAAAAGAGTTCTTCTGTGCACTATTTCACTCACTCAATTCCCTCTTGGCAAAGCTCTATAGAATGTTCAACAGTTTTGTCTTCTTTCTGAACCCAAGATAGAGTTCTCCTCTACACTCTAATACCCGCTCAATTCCCTCCTAGAAGAGCTTCCATAATCCTCAGTGATTCTGATTTCTCCTTGAACCCACAATGGATTTTTCCTCTGTACTATGTGCATGTGCTCAATGCCCCCCTGGCAGAGCTCTACAGAACCCCTCAGTGAGTCTGTCTTCTACTGTGTCCTCCTCTACATAGTTCCTCCTCCAAGGTGTTCAACAACATTGAGGTTTCCTCCTTGAGCCAATGACTTCGGCTGGTGCGCCCTCCTAGCACGTCTTTGTTTGAATCCACAGAATTCAGAAGTGCATTCCTTACACTGGCTTTCAGAACACGTAGTGTTCTTTCATGCACTCATGCATGAAGACTCAAAGAACCTAGACCTAAATATCAAAGAACTCAACAGACAATTGCTTCTACCTGTAACCTGCAAATGTACATCTACAACATACATCTACAACATATCATCAACACATAAAGACATTCATCACACACAGAATATCATGTAGGAAAAACTGCTAATGTTTGTATTAATCAAGAAATGACTCTTTACAATGTGGTTTGAGCTCGGACTACAACAGAGTCTCGGCTCTCCTCTATTCTCTATCTGTTCTACTCTCACAGCCTCTCACGCAGAGCTCTCCTAACTACTTCTTCAAAATAAGATCCAAGATCCTTTACATGAGAGGGCTCTTCGAGCTCTTCCCTCCATCTTACCTACTCTATTCAATTACATTAACTTTACATTGAATGGGTTGTCTAGTCCAGATCGGAGCTAGATCCAGCCTTACAACCATTAAAGGCTACTTCTACCTAATGCCTACTCAAAGGCACATCTTTGTCTCTACCATCCTTACATACATTTAATACAATTTCAAATTCAAAATGTGAGAGGACTGGCGCCTCTCTTCCTTGAATGCGCTCTTTGAATGTGTTGAGTGGGCTAGCTGGATAGTGCATGGCTGGCTAGAGTGATTCTCTTGCATCACCTTTCATCACTATTTGATGATTGTTAGGGTCCTAAGCCGCACATGGGTAGAACAATATATTTGGATGTAATAAAGGTCAATATTAATAAGGCATTGCAATAAAATAGAATAAGTTGAATGTAAGAAGACCTAATAGAAGCTTCCTCTTCTAGAAGGATCTTCCTCTAGATGCTTCTTTTGATAGACATATTTAGGATAAATAGGAGTCGAGGGTATGAGAACCCTGTCTTGGATATTATTGTAATAGAGCTCTACTCGACTGGAGGTTGCCCCCTTGAAGAGGCCCATGAACATTGCTCTTAGAATCAAAGAGTTATTTATGTTGTTATTCTTATGTCATTTTTTTGTTATTGTGGTGATTATTCAAATTATATTGTTGTTATTCTGCCATTTCTAGCATTTTATTTATGTTCTGCATACTTTTCATATCTATTATATTACAAGTGGTATCAGAGAACTTTCCTCAGTACAAATTGTGGGTTAAATGTTTTTCAGGGTAGAGACGTATTCCAGCGTCTTTAAGCCACAAAGATCTATCGTTACACACATAAACCCACGGTTGAGGGATTCATACATGCAGGAAATACAAGTGGTACTTAAGTGCACATCTGTTGTCCACCCTTGTAACCCTTGTTGGTACCCCTTCGAGTGGTAGCGCATTAGACAACACCTATGTACGGATCGGCCTAGATTACCTGAAGCCCTCTTTAGATAAACTGATCGGTTTCTTGACTGCTATAGTGCCACCGAGAACAACACTCGGGAAGATACTCTCTAGTACTTGGGTAGTCAGGTAGTACGGCTAAGGTTACGGTCTAGCCTCCTTAGTTAGTGCCCTGAGATATTGGGTCGAGTACTACTATTGGACACCGCACATATATCAAAGAGATATAGCACAGGGAAAACCCTTGTCTGTAGAACCCTTGAAAACCTAACCCTTGGGGACAGAAACATAAACAAATTAAAAAAGACAAGATATGTTGTCGCGCAATTATGTCCTTGTCGCACAACAGTGTTCAGGCTGCTAAATCACTACACATTTCTTTCTGGTTAATCATTTGGGCATTTCATCACTACAGTATTCTTCAGACAGGAGTATAACTCTGCAGATAAAGTCTGGAAATGTTTGCACCATTTTTTGAGACCTATTCCATTGAATTCATCTCTTCACCCTTATCACATTCATACATATAATTTTTCAACAAAATGTTTGACCCCACCCATCCCATTTCCGTTCCCTCATCCTCATGGCCCATACCCGTAGCCAAGACTTGGAAGGTCACTTCAATACCTTGCAATCTAATCTCACCGAGACCCAACAAGAAGTGAAACAACTCAGTGCCAATGTTGTTTCCATCAATACAACCATGGAGCAATTCAAACCAGACCTGACTACCCAACTTGAATCTGTCGTCTAGATGCTCTGCACCAAGCTACATATCCCTACAGATACCCCTTTATATGACCATCCTCCACATATTGAAACTCGAAGTTCCTCTCATTCCCATAAATTTTAGCACCATCACTTTCAATGTGACCTACGCCTTCCGCGGGTGGATGTGACCAAATTTGATGGATCAGATCCCACTAGTTGGGTAACTAGCTAAATGGAACATTATTTCTCTTTATACAACATTATAGATGACTTGGAAAAACTCTGATATGGTGTTCTCCATCTAGATCAAGAACGTTGGAAATGGTGGCAATGGAGAAAAGCTTCTTGTCAAGGGTATATTGCTTGGACACACTTTGTGGCCGAGCTTTACGAATGATTTGACACTGACACCAATCATTTGGGTTGTTTGACAAAGTTGAAACAATCAGGAACAGTGGAAGACTTTATAGCTTCCTTTGAGCACTTGGATTTTTGAACAGAGGGAATGTTTGATGCCTTCTTCCAAGAGTTTTTTATCAGTGGCCTCAAGGATGAGATTTTATTCCCATGTCCTGATCGCTCAACCTCCAAGTTGGGTGGAGGCTACTAAAAGAGATAAAGAAGCACAACAAGTTGTATCTTCTCAAAATCAGAAAATCCCCTTTATCCCTCGCCCTAAACCAGTAAATCCGACTACTCCCTTTGCTCCTCTAAAGATCCAAAAAATGACCAAGGCTGAAATGGTTGACCGCCAACTCAAAGTCCTTTGTTATAATTGTGATGACAAATATTTCCCGGGCCACAAGTGTAAGGAACAAAAGATTTTTATGGCCATCTCAGAGGATATTTCGAAAGAGGATGTTTAAACTCCCCTTGTGTCTGAGTCACCTGAAACCACTGACATAACCCCTCCCTCAGACCCTCCCGAAGTAGAACCGATCATTTCCCTCAATTCTCTCACTGGCTTCTCCACTCCACAAACCCTCAAGCTTCTCGGTTACATCAAGCATAGGAAGGTCATTATTCTGGTTGATAGTGGAAGCACCCACAATTTTATTCATCGTTGAATTGCCTAAGAAACTCATTTCTACATCCATGCCGTCAAATATTTCTAAATCATGATTGCCAATGGTGGCTCCATGAAATGTGGAGGGCATTGTGAAAATGTGTGTCTCCAAATTGGTGACTACCACCTAAAATCCCATATGTTTGCTATCGACATGGGTGGTTGTGACATTGTGTTGGGTGTAGACTAGCTAAGGACTTTGGGTCCCATTGTCATGGATTTTAAGGAATTAACCATGAAATTTGACCAAGAGGGCCACCAATATAAGTTCCAAGGCATCGTTGTCGATTTACTTGAGATCATTACTTCCCATCGCATGGAAAAGATGCTCAAAAAAGGTCATTCTGGTGTTATTTCTCAACTCCATGCCATACAACAAACAGAGACATCCTCGGTGCCGCAAGACCTCCAATCCATCCTTTATAAACATCAAGTGGTCTTTTCCACTCCCTAGGGACTCTGTCCTTCCCGTGGTTCTCATGATCATTCCATTCCCCTTGTACCAGGAATCCTTCCTCCCAATATTCGTCCATTTCGTCACCGATTTTCCCAAAAAAATGAAATTGAGAAAATGGTCCAGGAACTCCTTAATGCAGGCGTTATCTGCCCTAGTACGAGCCCCTACTTTTCCCCTGTGGTCAGGGTCCTGAAGAAAGAAGGTTATTGGCGAATGTGTCCTAGCTTTCATGCCCTTAACAAACTTACCATTAAAGACAAATTTCCCATTCCTATCATTGATGACCTCTTGGATGAATTGAGTGGTGCCCAGTTCTTTACTAAACTGAATCTTCATTCTGGCTACCACCAGATACATATGAAAGAGGTAGACATTCCTGAGACTGCCTTTAGAACTCATGAGGGCCACCATGATTTTTTGTTCATGCCCTTTGTCTTATGTAATGCCCTCCCCACCTTTCAAATCCTCATGAATCATGTCTTTCATCCTTTTCTCCATCATTTTGTCTTAGTTTTGTTTTATGATATCCTCATCTATAGAAAAACCTAGACATACCATCTGGCTCATGTGGATTGAGTTCTCTATCTACTTTCTCAGCACCAAATTTTACTGAAAAAATCTAAATGTTCTTTTGGTGCCTTAGAAGTCAAGTACTTAGGTTATCTAGTTGGCAAGGACGGTGTCAAGGTGGACCCTAAAACTATTGAATCTATGCAAGAGAACCTAAATAGATGTGTGAGAACCCTAGAAGCCATATTGTCTCAGTAGAATATATAGTATTAAGGTATTATAATCCACGAAAAGGAGTCAACTACACATAAAAGATAAAGAGAAAATGTAATTACCAGAAAGTCAAGTTGGCCCATCCAGAAACCTCACTTTTTGGTAATTACATTTTATGTTTATCTTTTTCCTATGGATCCTAGTTATATTCTTGAAGTATAATAACTTAATATTATATATTCTGGTGAGTTGACATATCTTTTAGGGTTCTCACACATTTGTTTAGGGTTTCTCTTGCTTCCTGAAATATTCTAGTCTCGTCAAAGGTTACACATAGAGGTTAATACCTCCTGCAGCTAGCCTAATATCAACAATGAACACCTGGGACTGAACCTATAAATATTATACCTCAGTTTATCCACTTCCTTTTATTATTCATTATGTTCCTTGTCGTTAAGTAAGTACGCTTTGTTCCTCCACTTGCTTCATTGAATAATTCATCTTCATTCATCAGATTGCAAAAATTTTGTTACGACAACAAGCCTCACATAACAAGTTATGTAACAGACCTCCCATTTCGTTACGACAATAAGCCTCACATAACAAGTGCAATTTTTTTTTGTGTGTGTGTATGTAGGAAGGTAATAATGACATTATACTCAACATCACAACATGACGACAAACACAATGCATGAAACTCACGCCAAAACAAACATAACAACCTAACATAAAAGCACATCAAGCATCTAGAAGCAATATATGACACTCAACCGATGAAAAATAAGAATGACTACCCGCCCATCCTACCCTGCAATGGTTAGGACCTCCAGGACACATAAGAAATGCTCAAGCCCAGGTTCCCATCGATTTTGACCATTTAATGTCTCAAGGCTGGTGACTGTTCTAAGGAACAAGGAGGTGTCTACATCCCCCCCAACACTAACAGACCAAGCATATTAAATGTTTACAAAACCAAGTACAAACATTAATTAAATGAACAACCACACCCTCAATGGGAAGCGCAAGATAAAAATGACTTCGTCAACAACCAACCATTAATCAAGGATGAAAGGTCAATATCTATGATTAAAAAAAGGGCATTAATAACAGATCAGTTAACCAGTCTAAATCACAACTAGTCAACAAGTTACGAACTGAACTTAACATGAATTTTGACTCAAATTTAGCGAGTCTGAGATACCAATTAGGCGATATCTATAAACCAACTAGCATCAATTACATATCCAATTTAGAAAGTCTAAATTACATCTAGTCAACCTTTTGTGAGTCTATTTTAACCTTTAAAAGAAAACAAGTTAGTAAGTCTAAATCACAACTAGTCGACAATTGGCAATTCTAAATTTGACCTTAAAAGCAACCAAGCTAGCAAGTATACATCAGGATTTATACACTAACTACAAATATAATCTAACATTAATACAATTTAACCTTAGCAATTGCCAAAATATAAACAATATTCACTATATCAACTACAATGTCTAAGATTAACATGCTATTAATGACTTAACGTCCAACACACCGTCTGGCCATTAACTAAATAACAATAGTAACAATCTTGATGTGGAATGTTACCATTAATACAATAATAAAGAAGTTAACAAGGCATCTAATCATGACAATTAACCAATCATTTAATATATAAATAACAACATTACAACATCAAGGCCGAAAGCAACAACTAAGCATTTATTAACTCAATAAGTTCCACATGCGTCTATCTTTATTCTAGGTACCAAAATGATAGCTTCCTTCAACAATAAAGAAACCAGCTAAGAAGTGTAAGTGCCATAAAACCATAACAATCTACGAGAGACCAAGGCCATGTACCTAAAATATTTACTGCCATGCACCCTCAATAAGAGTCACTTCCAGGTAAGGGTAAAACTCAGGGCATAAACACCGAAGCAAGATGGAAGCCTAGACTGATGTCATTACAGGTTAAAAAGTGAAGTCAGCCATTTAGGCAACTAGTGGCCATTTAATCAATCAAGAAGGAATCTGTTGACTATTCCAGTGTTGTAGCAATTATTCTGGCAAAAATAAGGTAGTCAATTTAGCATTAACATTGAAACTATCATGGCTATTAACTGTAGCAACTAACAAGACAACTAGAGTGGCCTTCAACAAGAAATTATCAGGACCAATTCTCAGAGTAAAAAAAAATAATTCAAGGTATAGGCTTAACATGCCAAGAGTCATAAAACAAATTACAGACAGAGGGCAAGGTGGTCAAGACAAGCTGGCAAGAGACATGAAGACACAGTACTGAATGGCAGGTCTCCCAACAAAAAGAAAACAAACCAGACATCATAAGTTTTGGGCGAATTTCCAGCTACCCACCAGGCATGATTTTAGTCTCTAAAAATGGAAACGCCCAACAATTAGAAACGAGAGCAGAGTTCATAGACATTGGGTGAATTACTAGCTATCCTCCAGGCACGATTTCAGTCATAATGATGGCAACGCCCAGCAATTAAAAACCGAAAGCAGACTTCATCAACACTAAATGTTTATCCACAAATTTCTCAACAAAATCATGCAGAAGAAGGGGGAAAACACAGAAAATTGGTCAAACGCTAAGGTGAATCCTTTCACATATATTATTGGAAATTGAAATAAATTTGCTGAGGGGATTATGGATTGCTGAGTAAAAAAAAAAATAGAAACACAAAACGCCAAGTATCTTCACTTGCTGGGAAAAAATGATTTTGGGTGGTGTGTGAACAGTTGGAATACAAAAACGCCAAGCCTCTTCACTTGATGGAAAAAACGATTTTGGGTTGTGTGTGAATAGTTGGAATACAAAAACACCAAGCCTCTAAAAACAGTTGGAATACAAAAACGCCCAACCTCTTCACTTGATGAAAAAAAATATTTTGGGCTGTGTGTGAACAGTTCAAATACAAAAATGCCAAGCCTCTGAAAACAGTTGGAATACAAAAATGCCCAGCCTCTTCACTTGATCGAAAAAATTGATTTTGGGTCGTGTGTGAATAGTTGGAACACAAAAACGCCAAGCCTCTGAAAACAGTTGGAATACAAAGATGCCCAGCCTCTTCACTTGATGGAAAAAAATGATTTTGGGCTGTGTGTGAACAGCTGGAACACAAAAACACCAAGTCTCTAAAAATAGTTGGAATACAAAAACGCCCATCCTTTTCACTTGATGGAAAAAAAGAGATTTTGGGCTATGTGTGAACAGTTGGAATACAAAAATGTTTTTCATTTCCCGGACACAAATATAAAAGTAGACAGGAAATCAAATAAAAACGTTTTTCCATTTCCAGGATACCATTATAAAAATGTAGACCTGAAATCAATCTTTTTTATTGCCAGAATATAAAATAACAAAAAAAAATAGACATGAAACCATGCGTTCTTCCATTGCCAGAATACCCAAAAATTTGCAGATAGGGAATCAATCTGTGCTTCCATTACTATATCCCCAATACAACACAGAAAATAGTAGGATAACGCAAGGATCTAATGGGAAATTTCATGGAATGATTGCAGGGGTTCTATCAGTCAAGGCATAGAGAAAACCAACCAGGACACCAGATAATCCACATGCATAGGTCATTTCCATATGGCGAAATCAACAATCAGCCAGGGAAAAACATCAAGGGTAGCCAGCTAACAAGTTTATCCTTTGCTCATCATCCTCGCACAGAAAAGAAGGGAGTTGAGATCCATAGGTCTTTTAACGCTAAGGCGACGACCGTAGATCACGCTCCTGGATGACTGCTCAAGCGAGAACTGGTGAGCTAGGGATGAAGGCTAAACAACCACAAAGGTCACAATCAACACAACAAGGTGGTCAAGACATGAGGGAAAACGAAGGCCATGGGAGTCAACAACCATCGAGCTAGGCTAAGGAAAGTTTAGTCATCAATTCTTAAAAAAAACATCAGTTTACTTCTCCATTAAATAATCAAATCCAAGCATAAGTCCTAATACATTCTACCATACAAAAATGAAGAGAGTGTATCGTTGCCTGATCGCCCGCTCTGAATGACGTCCCGCACGCTTCGTGCAACTCCTGCTCACCGACCGTTGAGACTTCACCGGTACCTCCCAGCCAATACTAGGGGTACTCTTCTTCCCCTTTAGCCCCCCGAACCGCAAAGGGGCCACACACTCACTATCCAGAGATTTCAACTAGCTCCCAGCTCACCTCACAAAGCCGACCTACCACTCCTTACCGAGTTGGGTATCCCAACTCCCATAAGTTAAATCAGTCAAGTAGATATTTCTACAGCATAACATTATGCAAACAGAATATGATCCAACCTCCATCACCTCCCTTCATTATATAGAGTTTCGTGGTTTATTACTTTCCAAAAATCATCTTTTAGTTAAGTCTTTGTAATTAATTTCCTAAAAATTCCTCCCCGTACAAGTGTCACCCATCCCCTTCCTTCCTCATAAATTATCTTCTTTAATTAATTAATTATCTTTATTTCCCTCACCCACCTAGAGTTACTCCTAGAATCACTCCTAGGTGTCCCCAAATTCTCTTACAGGTTTTAATAACTTTCCCTTTTATTAAATTGCTAGTTCAGTTTAAATTAGAAAGATCTTAAATGGTATATGCTTTACTAAGTTTGACCTTCCGATTTTCCCCTTAAGTTCCCCTTTTTCCCTTTTTATGTTTACCTCTTTTCCTAGTTTCCTAAAATTTTAGATTTTCCCTCTTTCCCCTTTTTAATTAGAACTCAAAAAGGCAGGTGTGAAATTTAACCCTTTTTCCCTTTTATCATTTAGTTAGTATATTTTAAATTATCAAAAGATAAAACAATTAATTCCAACTGATATTTTTTTATGAATAATTTAAATTCCTTACTCCCTTCGTTTTACAAGACTTTACGAAGATCATAATTATTATTCAAGTTTTTTTTATTTTAATTATTATTATTATTATTATTTTATAGGTAGACAAAATTTTACCACTAGCATAATTTAGACTTAGACCTTAAATTTTGTACTAGGCGACATTTAATTAGGGAAATTGTTTTTTTTTTTTAAATACTTAACACGTTATTCGTCCTAAGGCCGTATAGGTTCATTCATTTATCAAAACAACCCGACGTGCCCTTCAGGACACACTAGGTTCTCCAGGGGTGCCACTTGCCTCTTTCCATTTTTCTTACGCAACGTGCCCTTTAGGATGCACCACGTGCTCCAAGGGTGTCACTCGCCTCTTGACTGACTTGGTAGACATCAAAAACCCCTGGAGTCAATACTCCACCAGGTGAACTTGTGGGAGACTAAGGGACTCTAAGGAATAAGGCCCTCGCCTTATTGTGTGCTCCTTAGAATCATCGTGAGTGACTATTGCAGTCTGCCCTCACGACATCGTGGGTCCTCTCGAACTAGGTAATCGTTAACCTACAGTTCGAGCCACGATGTGAGTGCTAGTAGGTTGTGGCAGGGATGTTTTCCACACCTCTCCCTCAACATCTTTGGTAGTTGTGAGTGACCCCTTTACTCCACATGTGAGTCTGGTCGGCAAGCTATCGTCAGCCTGCATCATCAACAAATCACATCAGAACATATCCATATCATATCATCTAATCAGATGCACTAATATCACAGTAAAACAATCAAACCCCAATGGTACACTCCCTGACTTGATCCAGAGTCCAAGGGGTTCCATCGATGTGTCTGCATCCTTGAGGTCCAAAATCCTGCACACTCAGTAAACAGAGTCAATAGCACTTATCTATGTCAATGCAGTAAAACAACATGTCATCAACCCATAATGCCTAATAATCAAAATCAAAAGTTTTAATTGCATAATAATTCGGATCACTTGCGAGCAAGTGTCCTCAAAGAATAAGTTTGCTCAGTGTGCGAGAGCGGGATGTTACATATTCCTGGAGTATAATAACTTAATATTATATATTCTTGTGAGTTGACATATCTTCTAGGGTTCTCACACATTTGTTTAGGGTTTCTCTTGCTTCCTGAAATATTCTAGTCTCATCAAAGGATACACGTAGAGGTTAATACCTCCTGCAGCTAGCCTAATATCAACAATGAACACCTGGGAGTGAATCTATAAATATTCTACCTCCATTTATCCACTTCCTTTTACTATTCATTATGGTCCCTATCGTTAAGTAAGTACGCTTTGTTCCTCCACTTGCTTCATTGAATAATTCATCTTCATTCATCATATTGCACCGCAAGGCATCATATATCATTAGAGTCTTCCTCACATGTTCCCTGTCATCACTATTTGATGATTGTTAGGGTCCTAACCCGCACATGAGTAGAGAAATATATTCAGATGTAATAAAGGTCAATATTAATAAGGCCTTGCAATAAAATAAAATAAGTTGAATGTAATAAGACCTAATAAAAGCTTTCTCTTCTAGAAGGATGTTCCTCTAGATGCTTATTTTGATATACATATTTAGTATAAATAGGAGTTGAGGGTACGAGAACCCTAGATTGGAAATTATTGTAATAGATCTCTACTCGACTAGAGGTTGCCCCCTCGAAGAGGCCCGTGAACGTTGCTCTAAGAATCAAAGTGCTATTTATGTTGTTATTCTTATATCATTTATGTGTTATTGTGTTGATTATTCTGATTATATTGATGTTATTCTGCCATTTCTACCATTTTGCTTATGTTCTGCATACTTTTCATATCTAGTATATTACAAGTGGTATCAGAGCACTTTCCTCAGTATAAATTGTGGGTTAAATGTTTTTCAGGGTAGAGACGTATTTTGTTGTCTTTAAGCCACAAAGATCTATCATTACATGCATAATCCCGCGGTTGAGAGATTCATACATGCAGGAAATACAAGTGGTACTTAAGCGCACATCTCATTTCCACACTTGTAACCCATATTGGTACCCCTTCGAGTGGTAGCACATCAGACAACACCTATGTATGGATCATCCTAGATTACCTGAGGCCCTCTTTAGATAAATCGATCGACTACCTGACTGCTATAGTGCCATCGAGAACAACACTCATGAAGATACTCTCTAGTACCCAGGTTGTCGAGTAGTATGGCTAAGGGTACGAGCTAGCCTCCTTAGTTAGTGCCCTGATATATTGGGTTGAGTACTACTGTTGGACATCGCACGTATATTAGAGAGCTATAGCACATGGAAAACCCTTGTCTGTAGAACCATTGAAAACCTAACCCTTGGGGACAGAAACATAAACAAATTAAAAAAGACAAGATCTGTTGTCACGCAACTGTGTTCTTGTCGCACAACTGTGTTCGGGATGCTAAATCACTACACATTTCTTTCTGGTTAATCATTTGGGAATTTCATCACTGCAGTATTCTTCAGACATGAGTATAACTCCGCAGGTAAAGTCTGGAAATTTTTGCACCATTTTTTGAGACCTATTCCATTGCATTCATATCTTCTCCCTCATCACATTCATACATATCATTTTTCAGCAAATGTTTTGACCCCACTGTAACAACCACATTGATGCGGCCACGAGCGAAGCCATTTTTTTTTTTTTTTTTTTNTGAAGAATTAAGGGCATGAAGGAAACGACAACAAAAGTTTGACCACACCCCAGACAATGAACAGAAGAACGCAACCCAGGTAACAGGAAACCGCGACACTGCACACAAACACAAGGGCAACTGGGAAAACAGGCACAGAAAACCAGGAGTAATGACCAACCACCCGACGCAACAAGACACGCCTACAAGCTTAAGGGGAAACCTCCCCTTCCCAACATAACGACATTGACGAACAATACTAAAACCTTAAGGCACGTGAAACAATGCATGCGCCCAAGTCAAAATGGGACGCTCAACCATGCTCACATGGTAGGCACCGAATATGACCAAGCTATCATTAGTTTCTAACCCATAGGGCACGCCATGATCCCCGCATTAGGAATCATGTCGTCCCCAGAAGAGAGGCAGAACAATAACCCTGGGGAAAAGCAAAAGGGACCAAGGCTCAAGAAAACTCTGATGCACTACGAACCAAATACTGACTGGGAGACTATACCTACCCCCCACACAAAGGGTCAATGAGACACTAAGGAACGAAGTCAAGGGATGACGCCAACCCACACGACATCGTACCCAAACCCACCAAACACCCAAGTTAACCGGTCCATGACTACATTCTAAATTAACATGGGTTTCATTCTAATGGGGCATGTCATGTTACAACTAATCATTAATGCACCCGCTAAATTAACGTTAAAAAAATAAATTGAACAAGCCTAAGTAATCAACACTAGAACTATAATCATAAATACAATCTAACCTCAATTATAATCAATTTAGCAAGTCTAAAATTTTCAATCTAGTCTTTACTCAACATACTAATTTAATCATTATTACAACCTAAAAGGGCTATTCTATATTAATCCAGATCCCCATCTGACTAGCCATTAACTTAAATAACAACATTAACAACTTAAAGTAGAACACCACCATTATATCCCTTATGAACAATTTAAACCTCAACATGTAGTCTAACTATATTGTTCGGACTAACAATACTAGCCATCCATTAACACTGAGAAGGAAACTACTAACTATTAACACTACTGGAGCAATTCAACAAGGAAATTAACATAGTAGTTACATAATAATTAATATAGAAGTTAACCAGGCAATTGATATAAGGATTAGCATAACAATTAATTTAGCAATTTACATGACTGTTAACATAACAATGATAGTGCAATAACAAGGCGATTCACCTAACTGTTAACCATTTAACTTGCGGTGGCACTTACTCATTAAGAATGAATCGACTAACCATTGATAATGTTGTAGCAATTGTTCTGGCAATTAATAAGGAAAATATTATAGCATTTAACATTGCAATTAACATGGCAATTAACAGCAAAAGGAAAATGTCGACCATTAACCTTGCTGTAGCAATTGTTCCGGCATTTAATATGACAATTACATAACAACGAATCTCTCAATAAAAAGGCAACTTACCTAATTGTTTAACCATTTAATTCACAGAGGCATTTAGAAAATAAGAATGAATCTATTGACCACTTAACTCACTATAGAAAAATCAGCAAAAACACAGTGCACCAATGGTGGCCAATCGTGCCCAGTCGAAAACAACTCAACAATTAAAGGAAAACGTATCCATTCAACATCAACGTAGTCCATCACTCAAGGGAAAACACAATCATAGTTTAAAGGCAGAATAGTGGTCATTACTGCAAGTCATTTATGAATTGAATGGCTAAAAAAAAGGGTGGGCAATTTCAACAGCTACACAATCAATTTTTAATTATCAAACTGTGCTCATTCCAGCAAGTAAATTTATGAATTGAATAGCTAAAAAAGTGGGCGAATTCATCATGCACACAGCCAATTTTTAATTACCCAAAACCGTGGTCATTCCAGCAAGTATATTTATGAATTGAAAAGATAAAAACGTGGGCAAATTCAGCATGCACACAATCAATTTTTAATTACCCAAACCGTGGTCATTCCAACAAGTAAATTCATGAATTGAAAAGCTAAAAATGTGGGCGAATTCAACAACCACTCAACATACATTTTTTTCTTTTTAAGCAAGTCGTGGGCGTGTTAGAAGCCACTCAACATACATTTTTTTAAGCAAGTCGTGGGCGTGTTGGCAGCCACTCAAGCAAATGGTCTGGAGCTAGTTCGTGGGCGGTCAAGTCTAGTAAAAAAAAAAAAAACTGTGTAAAGAAAAACGTGGTGATACATCCATGGTAACAGTGCAGAACTAAAATTCTGTGATAGTCAAATCGAGGGACTAAATTCTGGGTAGCAATTCGTGGGGGTATAGCTATGGCAACAGTATGGAATTAAAAATACGTGACAGTCCAATCGTGGAAATAAAATCTGAGTATTAATTTCGTGGTGATTAAAATCGTGGTAACAACAAGAAACGCAGACGCTAATAAATGTTTTCATTCGCCAGGGATAAAGAAATCATTTTTCATTCGCATGGGGTACCCAAGAAAAAACGTAGATAAGGATCAACAAATAAAAACGTTTTTCCATTCCAGGATACCAATACACAAATTCAGACATGAAATAAATTCGTTTTTTCATTTCCAGAATACCAAATATAAAAATGTAGACAAGAAACCAAATCCTTTTTCCATTGCCAGAATACCAATACACAAATGCATACATGAAATCAATTTGTTTTTCCATTTCCAGAATACCAAATATAAAAATGTAGACAGAAAATCAAATCATTTTTGCATTGCCAAAATACCCATACACAACGCAGATTATATCTTAACCAAGAATAAAAATGCAGGGTCAAAAGATCCATAAAAATATAAAAAAGGGGTAAAAACGAAATAACGATGAGCTATAAGCATGCCAAGTTTAAGGAAAAACTTCTCCAACAATTACATTTGCAGGGTTAAAAAAAACGCATCCGGGCGCAAGGTGAACCTTCAACCAAGGACCAACATCAAGGGTAGATGGCTAACAGGTGCATCCTTCGCTCATCATCCTCGCACAAAAAAGAAGGGCGTTTAGATCCATAGGTCTATTAACGCTGAGGCAACGACTCTAGATTAGGCTCTTGGCCGACTGCTCAAGTGAGGACTGATGAGCTAGGGACGAAGGAAAAACAACCACAAGGGTCACAATCAAAACACCACAAGGTGGTCAATACATGCGGGGAAATGAAATCCATGGGAGTCAATCAATCATCGAGCTAGGATAAGAAAAATTTCAGTCATCAATCTAGAAAATCAGGTCACTTACCCAAATAAACATGCAGATCCAAGCATAAATCCTACAACAATCTACCATACAAAAAATGAAGAGAGTGTACCACTGCCTGATCGCCCGCTCTGAGTGGATGCCCTGCCCGCTCCGTGCAACTCCCACTTGCCGACCGACGAGACTTCACCAGTACCTCCCAGCGAATTCTAGGGGTACTCTTCTTCCCCCTTATCCCCCCAAGCCACAAAGCGCACACACTCATTATCCATAGATTCAGATAGCTCCCAATTCGTCTCGCAAGGCTGAGCTACCACTCCTCATCGATCTGGGTATCCCAACTCCCACAAGCTAAGTCATTCAAGTAGAGATTTCTGCAACGTAACGTTACGCAAACAAAATATATCCTTCAACCTTATCCTCCCTTCATTATATAGAGTTTTGAAGTCCCTTACTTTCCTAAAATCTCATTTAATTAAAGTTTTAAAAATTAAATCCTAAAAATTCCTCCCCGTACAAGTGTCACCCATCCCCTTCATTCCTCCACAAATTAATTTCTTTAATTAATTAATTTCCCTTATTTCCCTCACCCACCTAGAGTCACTCCTAGAATCGCTCCTATGTGTCCCCAAATTCTCTTATAGGTTTTAATGATTTTCCCCATTATCAATTTGCTAGTTCAGTTTTAAATTAGAAAGTTCTTAATGGTAGATACCTTACTAAGTTTGACTTTCTGCTTTTTCCCTTGGGTTTCCCTTTTTTTCTTATGTTTCCCTATTTTCCTAGTTTCCTAAATATTTGAGATTTCCCTCTTTCCCCTTTTCATTTAGGAATCAAATTGGCAGGTGTAGAAATTAACCGCCTTTTTCCTTTTTCCCTTTTTAGTTAACAAATTTAAATTATCATAAAAAAATAAAACAATTAATCCCCCCCTTTTTTTTACCCTAACAGATTTTTATGAATTATTTAAATTGCTTACCCCCTTATTGTTACAAGATTTAATGAGGAGTATAATTGTTATTTACCTTGTTTTTATTTTTATTATTATTATTATTTTAAATGGATAGATAAAATTTTACCACTAGAATAATTTAGACTTAGACCTTAAATTTTCGTGTTGGGTGACATTTTAGTAGGGAATTTGTTTTTAAAACTTCTTAACACGTTATTCATCCTAAGGCCATCTAGGTTCATTCATTTATCATCAACAACGCAATGTGCCCTTCAAGACGCACTAGGTGCTCCAAGGGTGCCACTCACCTTAATCTGTTTCCCTTGCACGATGTTCCCTTCAGGACGCACTACGTGCTTCAAGGGTGCCACTCGCCTCTTTCCATTTTTCTTGCACGACATGCCCTTCAGGATGCACCATGTGATCCAAGGGTGCCACTCACCTCTTGACTGACTTGGTAGACATCAAAAACCCCTGGAGTCAATACTCCGCCAGGTGAACTTGTGGGAGACTAAGGGCCTCTAAGGAATAAGGCCCTTGCCTTATTGCGTGCCCCTTAGAATCATCGTGAGCGACTTTCATAGTCTTCCCTTAGGAAATTGTGGGTCCTCTCAAACTAGGTAAACGTTAACCTATAGTTTGAGCCATAGAAGGAGTGATAGTAGGTTGTGGCAGAGCTATTGTCCACACCTCTCCCTCAACATCTCTGGTAGTCATGTGTGACCCCTTTACTCCACATGTGAGTCTGGTCAGCAAGCTATCATTATCCTGCATCATCAATGAATCATGTTAGAATGTATCCATATCATATCATCTAATCAAATGCACTAATATCACAGTAAAACAATAAAACCCTAATGGTACACTCCCCGACTCTATCCAGAGTCCAAGGGGTTCCATCGACGCCTCTGCATCCTCGAGGTATAAAATCATGCACACTCAGTAAAACCGAGTCAATAGCACCTGTCTATGTCAATGCAGTAAAACAACATGTCATCAACCCATAATGCCTCATAATCAAAATCAAATGTTTTAATAGCATAATAATCTGGATCACTTGCGAGCAAGTGTCCTTAAAGAATAATTTCACTCAGTGTGCCAGAGTGGGATGTTACATACACCCCCTCTTGGTCTAAAATTCATACTGAAGTTTCATAGTACAAGTGCCGAAATAATGTGTATCACAGTATCATAATTCTATCTATCAAACAAAAATGGAAATTGTTGGCGCATATCATATGCGTCCTCCTAGATCGTCGAGTGCGGACTATAGTTGTCCCACTGGACCTTGACCTGATCTACAGTTCGATGTCATAGCTATCGAATGTGATGATCCAAGATGCAGATAGGATCAGCTGTGAGCACCCCCTCGTCCGATACCTGCAAGGAACTCATGTCAATAACATGTGTAGGATCACTAATATAATGTCTCAAAACAGATACATGAAAAACATCATGCATACGCCTCAAAGAATCAGGTAAGGATAGTCGATAGGCCACGGGCCCCTTTCTTTCCACAATCTCGAAAGGTCCCACAAACCTAGGAGAGAGTTTAGTTCCCTTTCCAAACATGATCAAAATATTATGTGGTTTAACCCACAAGAAGACTCGATCTTCGACCTCGTAGCTACGATCGACACGGTGCACATCAACATAACTCTTCTGTCAATCCTATGCTTCCTTAATCCTTTGTCTTGTTGTTTGCATTTTCTCTTCCATTTCTTGGATCGCTTCTGGTCCCACCAGGACCCTATCCTCAAGCCAATCCCAACTCAAAGGCGTCTGACATGGTCGCCCACAAAGAAACTCGAAAGGCGCATCTTAATGGTGCTCTGGTAACTATTGTTATAAGCGAATTCCACCAGTGGCAAGAATTATTCCCAACGCTTTTGTTGGTCCATTACATACATGCACAACATGTCTTCCAAGGTTTGGTTCGTTCGTTCAGTCTTCTCGTCAGTCTCCGAGTGATACGCCGTACTAAAATTAAGTTGGGTTCCCAAGGCCTCTTGGAAACTCGTCCAAAATCATCCAGTAAACACCGATCCTCGATCGGCTATAATCCTCTTAGGCACACCATGCAGCCTCACAATCTCACTGATGAAAAATCTATCTATGTAAGGTGCCTGATACGTTGTATGCATAGGAATAAAGTGAACACTCTTCATCAGAGTGTCTACTACTATGAAAATCAAGTCATGTCTCCTTGCCGTCAGTGGCAATCCAAAAATAAAATCCATCGAAATAACCTCCCATTTTGATTCCGGAATAGCGTGTGGCTATAGTAATCCTGCTAGGTGTCTATGTTCATCCTTTACTTTCTGACATTCTAGACATCTGGCCACATAGTTGACTATGTCTGCCTTCATTCCCTTCCAGAAGAATAAGGGTTTAAGGTCTTCCATCATCTTCATGACTCCCAAGTGAGCCATGTAAACTGCTCTATGAGACTCTCTTAGGATCAACATCCTCAACTCATCATTTGGCGATACGTAAATCTGATTTTTAAACCTCAATAAACCATTGCTATCAAATGAAAATCCTTCAAATCTTGGTACCATTATTGTGTTTTGTCCGATAAAATTCTCGACCTCTTTGAACCAATCATCGTCACACTGTAAAGTTAGAATCTTTTCACGCAGATTCATCTAAAGAGGCAGCACCGAAAATATGTGTGGTCTCCGACTCAATGCATCTTCCACTCGGTTCACTATTCCTTTTATGTAAGTAATCTTGAATTCGTACTCACTAAGCAATTCCGACCAACGTCATTGTCGTGCATTCAGGTCGCTTTGCATAAAGATGTGTTGTAGTCCACAATGTTCAGTCTTTAGTTCAAATTTTCATCCAACAAGGTAGTGTCTCCAAACCTTCAAGGCATATATGATGGCTAACAACTCCAAATCGTGCGACGCATAGTTCTCCTCATGCCTTCTCAATTTCCTCGAGATGTAAGCGATCACTCGTCTGTTTTGCATCAAGACTCCGACTAAGCCTTCCTTGCATGCGTCAGAGCATACCAAGAACTCCACATCCATGTTAGGGACCTTTAGTATCAGTGTTGTTGTCAACAACTCCTTGAGCCTCCAAAATTCTTCTGAGCATTTCTCAGTCCAAACAAACTTCTTGTTTTTCTTCTGCAATTCCATGATCAGATTTTCTATCTTCGAAAATCATTTGAGGAACCGCCGATAGTATCCTACTAAACCCATGAAGCTACGAACTTCTGGGACATTCATCGACGCAGGCCATTCCATAATATCCTCGACCTTTGCTGGATCCATGTTGATGCCTTCGTCAGAGATGACATGCCCTAAGTAGTGAATCTTCGATTGATAAAATGAGAATTTGGACAACTTCCCATACAATTTGTGCTCTCGCAGACACTGTAGTACCAAGCGCAAGTGCTCATCATGCTCCTCCTTTGTCCGAGAGTAAATAAAAATATCGTCAATGAATACTTGGACGAACTTGTCCAAGTACTTGCAGAACACCCCGTTCATCAAACTCATAAATAACCCTGGGGCGTTTGTCAGTCCAAACGGTAAAACAGTAAACTCGTAATGTCCAAACCTCATCTTAAAGGTGGTATTAGGGACATCATCATCCTTGATCTGTAACTGGTGATACCCTGATCACAAATCGATCTATGAGAACACTGTCGTGCCCTTCATTTGATCGAACAAATCATCAATCCTCGGCAACAGATATTGATTCTTGATCATTGCCTTGTTCAAATGATGGTATTAAATGCAGAGCCTCCATGACCCATCCTTATTTTGTATGAAAATAACAGGTGCACCCCACGATGACACACTAGGACGTATCAATCCCAGGTCCAGCAATTCCTTCAGTTGCATTCTCAACTCCTCTAACTTCGGGGTTGACATCCGATAAGGCATTCTAGTTATTAGTTCAGTTCCCGGTTTTAGGTCTATAGTAAACTCCAATTCCCTTTCTGGCGGCATCCCAAGTAACTCCTCCGGAAATATGTCCGCAAACTCTCTCACCACTGGAAGGTGTTCTAAACCTTCCACTATTCCCTTCTCATTTAACGCAAGGATCGCATAAAGCTTGCACCCCTTGTGCATGCTCTTCCATAGCTGCAAGGAAGAGATGAACCTCAGGGAAACTCCCTAGTTCTATCCTACAATCACACATCTCTGTCCCTCATCATTGACCAAGCTCAATTGTTTCATCTTACAGTTGAGTATTGCCTCATGTGATTCCAACCAGTCCATACCAATCACGACATCATAAGATCCTAGGTTCATGACATACAGGTTGGACCTTGTGAAAAACTCTCCTAGGTTAAGGATACAGCCCGTAAATTTTCCTCCAACCTTTTGTTTAGCTCTCGAGGCCATCTCTATGAAGCTAAACTCATCTTCTTCTACTACCTTTACTTTAATCCTTTTTAGCACTGCACCATAAATGAAACTCTTGGTGGCACCAGGATCTATCAAAATACTAAGGGCCTGGTCAGCGATAGTACATGTCGTCTCGAGCACAGTCGACTGATGCTCTGCCTGGCAGTTATTCACCACTATATGAATCTGATGAGCCTTAACCAAATCTCCCACGGTAGTGGGTCCGGCTGATCCAGATGCTCTAGTCCTCTCCACAGGGCAGTCGCGCTGGTAGTGTGGCTACCCACACGTCCAACACCCCTACTTTGGCCCAGTAGTCCTGGTACCTAAAGTAGAAGATGNATTCTGTTGAACAAGACTAAATTGTTGTTGTTTTGGTCAACGTTACTGCTGCAGTCGACGTTGTTGCTAATGTTGTGGTCCTCGATAAGGTGTCCACTGTTGATTCATCGATCGTCGAGGTGTAGTGAAAGTGGCTCCCCTCTGGAAGCCACAATATCTCAACATATGTCTAGCTGGTGTCTGATGTTGTTGTGAAGTAGATGACACCTGCCCTACTGGTCTCGCTGGAGTCCTGCTCTGACCCCCGCTGATAAGCTCCTCCTCCGCTATGAGGGCCTTCTAGACGACATCATGCAAGTTTTGAGGCATCAGAATCCTAACCTTTGCACATAATCATCCATTAATGTCGAACACGAATCTGTTGACCTTAAGTTTCTCCATGTTAAGATGTGGAGCATACCAGAGCAGCTCCATAAAACAGGCCTCACACTCGAGCACCATACGGCCGCCATGTCATAAGGCATTGAACTCATTGAACTGACGCTCAATGAATTCCTCTGATAGGTACCTCTTGCAGAACCATTCCTCAAATAGTTCCCATGACACGTCTTCAATGGCCATGTTCAACTACGGTAGGAGTGTCTTCCACCATATAAGAGTGCTCCCCTTCAGTTGAAAGACCGCCATGCAGACCTTCATGTTGGAGGTATAGTCTCGAAGTGAAAAGAACATCGCCATATTCTCCAACCATGCCTCGATGGCTATGCCATCCTGGGCACCAAAGAACTCAAGAAATTTGACCTTCTAGAGCTCCCGGTGAATGCTACCAGTACTAACCGGAGTGAGGGGTGGACCCTCAGGGGGTGCCAATGCTTTGGCCTCATCTCGATCCAAACGGATGATCAGTGCCTCAGACATGTGCTAAAAAGATCTCATCATTCCGACCACATCACCAACTGCTATCTGCTCTTGCCCGACAACCTATTCGTCTCCCTGGGTTGGACCCCTCAGGCCTAGCTACCACAAGAGGCGTCGTGCCTCCTCCCGTAACACCCCATTATCTACCTCTGCGACGTCCTCTAACCATGATTACCTGCACGAATACAAGTCAACTCAATTAGCAACATTATAATCAAATCATATGAACGAAAGCCATAGCGATCCCAAGTCGTGGGTTGAACACGCTCTGATACCATATGCAACAACCACATTGATGCGGCCACGGGCGAAGACAATTTTTTTTCTTTTTTTCTTTTGAAGAATTAAGGGCAAGAAGGCAACGAAAACGAAAGTTTGACCACACCCCAGACAACGAATAGAAGCACACAACCCAGATAGAAGGCAACTGCGACATTGCACACAGATACAAGAGCAACCGGGAAAACAAGCACCAACTCTGATCAAGATATCATTTTCCGCTAACCCATAGGGTGCACCATGATCCCTGCATCAGGAATCATGTTGTCCCCAGAAGAGAGGCATGACAATAACCCTAGGGAAAAACAAAAGGGACCAAGGCTTAAGAAAACTCTGACGTACTAGGAACTGAATACTGACTGGGCGACTATACCTACCCCCCACACAAAGGGTCAATGAGACACTAAGGAATGAAGGAAATGGGTGACACCAACCCATAGGACATCGTCCCCAACCCCACCAAACACCCAGGCTAACTAGTCCATGACTACATTGTAAATTAACATGGGTTCCATTCTAATAGGGCATGTCAAGTTACAACTAATCATCAATGCACCCACTAACTTAACGTTAAAACAATCAATTTAGAAAGCCTAAGTAATCAACACTAGAACTATAATCATAAATACAATCAAACCTCAATTATAATCAATTTAGCAAGTTTAAAATTTGCAATCTAGTCTTTACTCAACATACTAATTTAATCATTATTACAACCTAAAAGGGCTATTCTATATTAATCCAAATCCCCATCCGACTAGCCATTAACTTAAATAACAACATTAACAACTTAAAGTAGAACGCTACCATTATATTCCTTATGAACAATTTAAACCTCAACATGTAGTCTAACTATATTGTTTGGACTAACAATACTAGCCATCCATTAACACTGAGAAGGAAACTACTAACTATTAACACTACTGGAGCAATTCAACAAGGAAATTAACATAGCAGTTACATAACAATTAATATAGCAGTTAATTAGGCAATTGATACAAGGATTAGCATAACAATTAATTTAGCAATTTACATGATTGTTAACATAACAATGATAGCGCAATAACAAGGTGATATTCACCTACCTGTTAACCATTTAAGTCACGGTGGCACTTAATCATTAAGAATGAATCTGCTAAACATTGATAATGTTGTAGCAATTGTTCTGTCAATTAATAAGGCAAATATTATAGCATTTAGCATTGCAATTAACATGGAAATTAACAACAAAAGGAAAATGTCGACCATTAACCTTGTTGTAGAAATTGTTCTGGCATTTAATATGACAATTACTTAACAACGAATCTATCAATAACAAGGCAACGTACCTAATTGTTTAAGCATTTAATTCGTTGAGGCATTTAGACAATAAGAATGAATCTGTTGACCAATTAACTCACTGTAGCAAAATTGGCAAAAATGCAGTGCACCAATGGTGGCCAATCGTGCCCAGTCGACAACAACTCAACAATTAAAGGCAAACATATCCATTCAACTTCAACACAGTCCATCACTCAAGGGAAAACACAGTCATAATTTAAAGGCAAAATAGTGGTTATTACTGCAAGTCAGTTATGAATTGAATGGCTAAAAAAACGGGTGGGTGATTTCAATAGCTACACAGTCAATTTTTAATTATCAAACTGTGGTCATTCCAGCAAGTAAATTTATGAATTGAATAGATAAAAACATGGGTGAATTCAGCATGCACACAACTAATTTTTAGTTACCCAAAACCATGGTCATTACAACAAGTATATTTATGAATTGAAAAGCTAAAAATGTGGGTGAATTCAGCATGCACACAGTCAATTTTTAATTACCCAAATGTGGTCATTCCATCAAGTAAATTCATGAATTGAAAAGCTAAAAACATGGGCGAATTCAGCAGCCACTCAACATACGTTTTTCTTTCTATAAGCAATTCATGGGCGTGTTAGCAGCCACTTAGCATACATTTTTTTAAGCAAGTCGTGGGCATGTTGGCAGCCACTCAGGCAAACAGTCTGGAGCTAATTCGTGGGCTGTCAAGTCTGGTAAAAAAAAAACACTTGTGTAAAGAAAAACGTGGTGATACATCCGTGGTAACAGTGTAGAAATAAAAGTTCGTGACAGTCAAATCGAGGGACTAAATTCTGGTTAGCAATTCGTGGGGGTATAACCATGGCAACAATATGGAATTAAAAATCTATGAAAGTCCAATTGTGGGAATACAATCTGAGAATTAATTTCGCGGTGATTAAAATTGTGGTAATAGCAAGAAATGCAGACACTGATTAATGTTTTCATTCGCCAAGGATAAAGAAATCATTTTTCATTCGCATGGGGTACCCAAGCAAAAATGCAAACAGGGATTAACAAATAAAAACGTTTTTCCATTCTAGGATACCAATACACAAATGCAGACATGAAATAAATTTGTTTTTCCATTTCCAGAATACCAAATATAAAAATGGAGATAGGAAACCAAATCGTTTTTCAATTGCCAGAATACCAATACACAAATGCAAACATGAAATCAATTCGTTTTTCCATTGCCAGAATAACAAATACAAAAATGCAGACAGGAAATCAAATCATTTTTCCATTGCCAGAATACCAATACACAACACATATTATATCTTAACCAAGAATAAAAACACAAGGTAAAATGATCCATCAAGATATAAAAACGAGGTAAAAATGAGATAACGACGAGCTATAAGCATGTCGAGTTTAAGGAAAAACTTCACCAACAATCACATTTGTAGGGTTAAAAAAAATGCATCTGGGCACAAGGAGAACCTTCAGCCAAGGACCAACATCAAGGGTAGATGGCTAACAAGTGCGTCCTTCGCTCATCATCCTCGCACAAAAAAGAAGGGCATTGAGATCCCTAGGACTATTAACGCCGAGGCGACAAACGTAGATCAAGCTCTTGGCCGACTTCTCAGGCGAGGACTGGTGAGCTAGGGATGAAGGCAAAACAACCACAAGGGTCAAAATCAAAACACCACAAGGTGGTCAAGACATGCGGGGAAACGAAGGCCATGGGAGTCAATCAATCATTGAGCTAGGATAAGAAAAATTTCAGTCATCAATCCAGACAATCAGTTGAATCACTTACCCAAATAAACATGCAGATCCAAGCATAAATCCTACAACAATCTACCATACTAAAAATGAAGAGAGCATACCGTTGCCTGATAGCCCGCTTTGAGTGGACGTCCTACGCGCTCCATGCAACTCCCGCTTACCGACCGACGAGACTTCACCGGTACCTCCCAGCCAATGCTAGGGGTACTCTTCTTCCCCCTTAGCCCCCCGAGCCACACACACTATCCAAAGATTCAGCTAGCTCCCAGCTCACCTCGTAAGGTTGAGCTACCACTCCTCACCGAGTTGGGTATCCCAACTCCCACAAAGTAAGTCAGTCAAGTAGATATTTCTGCAACGTAACATTACACAAATAGAAGAGATCCTTCATCCTTCTCCTCCCTTCATTACATAGAGTTTTGAAGTCCCTTACTTTCCTAAAATCTCATTTAATTAAAGTTTTAAAAATTAAATCCTAAAAATTCCTCCCCGTATAACTGTCACCCATCTCCTTCATTCCTCCACAAATTAATTTCTTTAATTAATTAATTTCCCTTATTTCCCTCACCCACCTAGAGTCACTCCTAGAATCGCTCCTAGGTGTCCCCAAATTGTCTTACAGGTTTTAATGACTTTCCCCATTATCAATTTGCTAGTTCAGTTTTAAATTAGAAAGTTCTTAATGGTAGATACCTTACTAAGTTTGACTTTATTCTTTTTCCCTTGGGTTTCCCTTTTTTTCTTATGTTTCCCTCTTTTCCTAGTTTCCTAAATATTTTATATTTCCCTCTTTCCACTTTTCCTTTAGGACTCAAATTGGTAGGTGTAGAAATTAACCCCATTTTTCCTCTTTCCCTTTTTAGTTAATAAATTTAAATTATCATAAAAAAATAAAACAATTATTCCCATTTTTTTTTTACCCTAACAGATTTTTATGAATTATTTAAATTGCTTACCCCCTTATTGTTACAAGATTTAGCAAGGAGTATAATTATTACTTACGTTGTTTTTATTATTATTATTATTATTTTATTTTTTTTAAATGGATAGATAAAATTTTACCACTAGCATAATTTTAGACTTAGACCTTAAATTTTCGTGTTGGGCGACATTTTATTAGGGAATTTGTTTTTAAAAATTCTTAACACATTATTCGTCCTAAGTCCATCTAGGTTCATTCATTTATCATCAACAACACAACGTGCCCTTCAGGACGGACTAGGTGTTCCAAGGGTGCCACTCGCCTTAATATGTTTCCCCTGCACGACGTGCCCTTCAGGACACACTACGTGCTCCAAGGGTTCCACTCACCTCTTTCCATTCTTCTTGTGTGATGTGCCCTTCAGGACACACCACGTGCTCCAAGGGTGCCACTCGCCTCTTCACTGACTTGGTAGACATAAAAAAACCTTGGAGTCAATACTCTTCCAGGTGAACTTGTGGGAGACTAAGGGTCTCTAAGGAATAAGGCCCCCACCTTATTACGCACCCCTTAGAATCATCGTGAGTGACTGCCGCAGTCTTCCCTCATGGCATCGTGGATCCTCTCGAACTAGGTAAACGTTAACCTACAGTTCGAGCCACGAAGGGAGTACTAGTAGGTTGTGGCAGGGTTGATTTCCACACCTCTCCCTCAACATCTCTGGTAGTCGTGTGTGACCCCTTTACTCCACATGTGAGTCTAGTCGGAAAGCTATCATTAGCCTGCATCATCAACGAATCATGTCAGAATATATCCATATCATATCATCTAATCAGATGCACTAATATCACAACAAAACAATCAAACCCCAATGGTACACTCCCCGAATCGATCCAGAGTCCAAGGGTTTCCATCGATGCTTTTGCATCCTCGAGGTACAAAATCATGCACACTCAGTAAAACCGAGTCAATATCACTTGTCTATGTCAATGCAATAAAACAACATGTCATCAACCCATAACTCCTCATAAAAAATCAAATGTTTTAATAGCATAATAATCTAGAAAACTTGTGAGCAAGTGTCCTTAAAGAATAAGTTCGCTCAGTGTGCAAGAGTGGGATGTTACACCCACCAACCCAATTTCCATTCCCTTGTCCTCATGGCCCATACCCATAGCCAATACTTGGAAGGTCTCTCCAATACCTTGCAATCTAATCTCACCGAGACCCAACAAGAAGTGAAACAACTCAGTGCCAATGTTGCTGCCATCAATACAACCATTGAGGAATTCAAACAAGACTTGAGTACCCAACTTGAATCTCTCTTCTCGATGCTCTGCACCAAGCTGCATATCCCTACAAATACCCCTTTATTTGACCCTCCTCCACATACTGAAACTGGAAGTTCCTCTCATTCCCATAACTTTCAGCACCATCACTTTCAGCATGACCTATGCCTTCCATGGGCGGATGTGACCAAACTTGATGGCTCAGATCCCACTGGTTGGGTAACCTAAATGGAACATTATTTCTCTTTATACGAAATTACAGATGACTTAGCCAAACTCTGGTATGGTGTTATCCATATAGATCAAAAAAGTTGGAAATGGTGGAAATGGAGAAAAGCTTCTCGTCGAGGGTATATTGCTTGGACACACTTTGTGGCCGAGCTTTATGAATTCTTTGACACCGACACCAACCATTTGGGTTGTTTGACTTTATAGCTGCCTTTGAGCGCCTGGCTTTTCGGACAGAGGGAATGTCTGATGCCTTTTTCCAAGAGTGTTTTATCAGTGGCCTCAAGGATGAGATTCGGGCCCATGTCCTCATGGCTCGACCTCCGAGTTGGGTGGAGACTACTAAAAGAGATAAAGAAGCACAACAGGTTGTATCTTCTCAAAATTGGAAAATCCCCTTTATCCCTCACCCTAAACCAGTAAATTCCACTACTCCCTCTGCTCCACTGAAGATGCAAAAATTTACCAAGGCTGAAATGGCTAACCACCAACTCAAAGGCCTTTTTTATAATTGTGATGACAAATATTTCCCGGGCCACAAGTGTAAGGAATAAAATCTTTTTATGGCCATCTCAAAGGATATTTCGGAAGAGGATGTTGAAACTCTCCTTGTGTCTGAGTCACTTGAAACAACTGACATAAACCCTCCCTCAGACCTTTTCGAAGTAGAACCGATCATTTCCCTCAATGCTCTCACTGTATCCTCCTCTCCACAAACCCTCAAGCTCATCGGTTACATCAAGCATAGGAAGGTCATCATTCTGGTTTATAGTGGAAGCACCCACAATTGTATTCATCGTTGCATTGCCCAAGAAACTCATTGCTACATCCATGCCATCAATAATTTCCAAATCATGATTGCCAATGGTGGCTTCATGAAATGTGGAGGGCATTGTGAAATTGTGTGTCTCCAAATTGGTGACTACCACCTGAAATCCCATATGTTTGCTATCGACATGGGCAGTTGTTACATTGTGTTGGTTGCAGACTGGATAAGGACTTTGAGTCCCATTCTCATGGATTTTAAGGAATTAATCATGCAGTTTGACCAAGAGGGCCACCAATATAAGTTCCAAGGCATCATCGTCGGTTCACCTGAGATCATTACCTCCCATCGCATGGAAAAGATGCTCAAAAAAGGTCGTTCTGGTGTTATTGCCCAACTCCATGCCATACAAGAAATAGAGACACCCTCAATGTCGCAAGACATCCAATCCATCCTTTTTAAACATCAAGTGGTCTTTTCCACTCCCTAGGGACTCCCTTATTCTCGTGTTGTTCATGATCATTCCATTCCCCTTGTACCAGGAAGCGTTCCTCCCAATATTCGTCCATATCGTCACCCCTTTTCCCAAAAAAATGAAATTGAGAAAATGGTCCAGGAACTCCTTAATGAAGGCGTTATTTTCCCTAGTACGAGCCCCTACTCTTCCCCTGTGGTCATGGTCCTAAAGAAAGAAGGTTCTTGGCGAATGTGTCCTGACTTCCATGCCCTCAACAAACTTACCATTAAAGACAAATTTCCCATTCCTGTCATTGATGACCTCTTGGATGAATTGAGTGGCGCCCAGTTCTTTACTAAACTATATCTTCGCTCTGGCTACCAGCAGATACATATGAAAGAGGCAGACATTCCTGAGACTACCTTTAGAACTCATGAGGTCCACTATGAGTTTTTGGTCATGCCCTTTGTCTTGTGTAATGAGCCCTCCGCCTTCCAAGGCCTCATGAATCATTTCTTTCATCCTTTTCTCCATCATTTTGTCTTAGTTTTTTTTATGATATCCTCATCTATAGCAGAACCTAGATAGACCATCTGGCTCATGTGGATCGAGTTCTCCATCTACTCTCTCAGCACCAAGTTTTCCTGAAACTGTCTAAATGTTCTTTTGGCACCTCAGAAGTCGAGTACTTGGGTCATCTGGTTGGCAAGGACAACGTCAAGGTGGACCCTAAAAACATTGAAGCTATGCAAGACTGGACTCACCCAAAGACTCTAAAAATTTTGCAACACCTCCTACCCCTTCCTGATTTCACAAAGACCTTTGTCTTAGAATGTGATGCTTCAAGGAAAGGCATTGGTGTTGTTCTTATGCAAGAGGGTCAGCCTGTGGCCTTTACCAGCAAGAAACTATCAGAAAGAAATCTAGGAAAATCAATCTATGAAGAAGAAATGTTGGCTATTCTGCATGCATTTGATTTGTGGCGCCCTTATCTATTGGGGGAACACTTCCAGATTAAGACATACCATCAAAGCCTCAAGTGTTTTCTTGAAAAAAGAATTTCCTCCCCAGAGCAACAAAAATGGGTGACTAAGCTCTTTGGATATGATTATGAGATCATTTACAAGAAAGGCAAAGACAATGTGGTTGTGGATGCACTTTCCCGAAAATATGAAGATGAAGGATCATTTTTTTCTCTTTCCTTCATTGTAGCAGACTCGCTCCAAACCGCTCGCCAGGAATGGCTACAAGATCCCAAAAGTTTGCATCTTATCCAACAATTGCAGTCCAATGCTCCAGCTTCCCCAGGGTACTCTTGGCTCCATGATGATATTTGATACAAAGGTTGTTTGTATTTAAGTAAACAATCAAAACTTAAATCCACGATACTTTCTGAGCTTCATGCTACACCCACAACTAGGCACTCCGGGTTCACCAAAACCTATGACAGGGTCAAACGTTCTTCTTTTTGGGATGGTATGAAACAAGACATTCACAATTTTTTCATTGAATGTGATGTGTGTCAACTCAACAAGGTAGAAATAGTCAAATCTCTGGGTACACTCCAACCACTTTCGATTCCACCTGCTATTTGGAGGGATATTTCTATGGATTTTATTACAGGCTTACCGAAATTGGGAAATAAATCAGTCATCATGGTGGTTGTTGATCGCCTTTCCAAGTATGCTCATTTTTGCGCTCTTCAACACCCATTTACAACATCCACAATGGCTCAAATTTTCATGGATCAGGTCTTCAAGCTTCATGGCATGCCGCATTCTATTGTTTCTGATCACAACCCAACTTTCACTAGCAATTTTTGGCAAGAGTTACTCAAGCTACAAGGCACCCAATTGCATCTCAGCACATCTTATCATCCCCAGACTGATGGTCAAATGGAAGTTGTCAACAAGTGTTTGGAAACATATTTGAGGTGTTTTGCCTCGGAAAAGAAAAATCAGTGGGCTCAATGGTTACCCCTAGCTGAATGGTGGTACAACACTTCATACCATACAGCTACACGCATGAATCCTTTTGAAGCGGTATATGGACAAAACCCACCTTCAGTTCTCTCATACTCACCTGGTTTCTCGAAGGTCTAGGCAGTTGACCAAACACTTACAGTCCGAGAGGATATTCTTTGTACCCTCGAAGAGAATTTGGTCATGGCACAGAATCATATGAAGCAACAGGAAGATCAAGGTCGCTCTGAACGTCACTTTGAAGAAGGGGATCAAGTGTTTCTTCGACTACAACCTTACAAGAAAAATTCCCTCAAGTTCGATCATTTTCAGAAGCTAGCACCCAAATTTTATGGTCCTTATACTGTTCTCAAGCGGGTGGGACAGGTGGCCTATCAGTTATATTTGCCCAGTCATTCGAAGCTCCATCCTATTTTTCATGTTTCAATCTTAAAGAAGGTGATTGGAACTAAGTGAAAAATTCAAGCCAACCTTCCCAAGTTAGACGAAGAAGGATCCATTCGGCTACAACCACAAGCAATTTTGGACCAACTGGAGCGTCGCCTACGTCAGAGAACCATCAAGGATGTTTTAGTCCAGTGGAAATATACAACTCTAGCAGATGCCACTTGGGAACCAGCTACCATTTTGCAACAATTTCCACATATCAAGCCTTGGGGACAAGGCTTCTTTTAAGGGGGCGGACATGTTAGGGTCCTAACCCACACATGGGTAGAACAATATATCCGGATGTAATAAAGGTAAATATTAATAAGGCTTTGCAATAAAATAGAATAAGTCGAATGTAAGAAGACCTAATAGAATCTTTCGCTTCTAGAAGGATATTCCTCTATATGCTTCTTTTGATAGACATATTTAGTATACATAGGAGTCGAGGGTATGAGAACCTTGTTATCCCCGATTTCTAGGGATAACTAGGAGATCATGTCTTGAGGCCCACAGGTCCTAGACATGGAGTACCAAGAGTAGGATTGACCTGAGTGTGGCCCTGGAGGGCCCATCCTTTTCATCTTTCATCAGATTTGTCTTGTCAGCAGCAACAACATCCATCACCAACAGCTTGGTCTTGTATC
>SNQJ01S0003178.1:136663-154060 GCA_010110895.2 Picea sitchensis
TGGTCCAGGTATCATGGTATGTGTCACTTTTGATCATTATAAACTTTGGATATATGCATATGACTCCTTTTATCTCTGACGACTACTTGGATCTTACATTAACCCACTTGACCATGATTGGGGGCATTGACAGGGTGTCCTAGCAAGACTGTACCCATGGGTTTTTGTTTGCCACAGGGGGGATTTCTGAAGAGCCATCATCCGCTTTCATCATACCACCACTTTTCCATATTATCTCCCTCTCATCTGTCCCATTCCCCTTGTCCAGAAATTAGGATGATTTGTTTGTGGGGTTGCACCTTATCTCATGGGAAGAAGGGGCTAAAGGCCCGAAAGGTAAAAGCAACTGGTAAAAGATAAAATCCTAGTAATAAAACCTCAAGATGCTTCACCCAGGGATCCTCGAGAAGGCAATAAAAGGCCTCTCAGCAAAAACAAGAGGGACCCGAAAAAATAACAAACAAGACCTAGTCAAGAGGATGGGGGGTCTCATCACAAGGCAACCTATTATGTTCATGGGTACCTAACAGCATGACATTGCCACCATCTGGTTACCATGCCAGGGCAGTGACCTTTGGTTGCATGGCCAAGGGAAAGGGACTCTCATCACAAGCCAGCCTTATCATTTCTGTGAAAGTACTTGTGGGTAACACTGTCAGCTATGGTCACCACGCCAAGGCAATGTCCTCTGGTTATCCCTTGAATAAAAATAAAAAGAAGAAGAAAAAGAAAATAAAGAAAAGAATAAAGTCAAAAAAGGGCTTGGAAAAAGTTGCATCCATGACGGGTACAACTCGCCTTCTACAAAGGCACCCACAAGTAATATCATGCATCCCTAGTTTTCACTCTACCCGTATGTCTAGATATCCCTTAGCCACATCACCTCATTTACATGGCTTGGATGAAACCCCTTGGAAACTTCCCATCTCTTGTGGATACTAGCCCAATAGGATGTCTTGTTATTTTTCTTCAATCTTGTATTGTGGACTTTTGTAATGTCTTTGAGCTATTGAACGATGTATCAGTGCTTTTATGCTTATGTTTGATAAATATTAATGATGAAATGTGATTGACATTGCTGTGATCCTAGTGACTAATGAGCCCATGGAGGTCGTAGTTTTTTATGTGCAGGACCATGTCTGACAGACAGGTACCACTTGGACCAGTACACATGGGGAGATGATTAGTTCGGACCTCCATGGGGTTGAAGAACCCATTAGATGGTTACTAAGACCCCATTAGAGGGGCATAGACAGGACAGTTTTTGATCGAGGTTTTGCACCGAAGAAGAAGAGGACGTTTCACCAAAGGCACTTTGGCAAAGCCCGACCTAGGGGGAATGACCCTTTTTCAGTGGAACATTGGCCTTGGAAGGCTGAGAGCATCCCCATCCTTTCCATGACATCATCCAACTTCATTGCCATTCTTGGAGGTAGACTAGGCAGCAGTGGTACGTGTGGCATGTTGGAGAGGCCCCTGGGGGGTCAACGTTTTTCTCCTAGATGCCTCATCTTCCCTAAAAGGGGCTAGCACCTCCCTTGAAGGGGATTTTACCTTTATTATAGCTCAGTTAGGGTTTTAATTTGACATTTTAATGTAAAAACAATATGATTTTGGTTTAAAGCCTTGTCGACTATTTTTTATGACCTAAAATTAATTAAAGGTCATTGATATAGTATATATTGAGGAGTTTTATCCTCATTTTGACATAACACATCACTCACTCCCCTAGTGAGGTCTGATTTTTGCACCCTATTAAGGTTATTGGTTGATTTGAGGAAGGCACACTTGTTTGAGGAGGAGACTTTTGGCAATTTATGGTGTTTTTCTTGAAGGAAGGTTTACAACTAGGGTTTGCATGTTATTTTCTTGATGATTTGTAAGTATTTTTCTACAAAACTTATTGATTGAATGGTTGTAGTTTAATTTATTGCATCTATTTATAAATATTGTTGAATCAAAACCCTAGGGCACGAACAAACAAGTAGGTCGTTGTCTCATGTCCCCTGATAGAAAAACCTTTTAGCCATTGAGGAAGGAGAAGAGAGCCTAACCATTGCTACACTCTTTATTTCTTCTTCCCTTAAGCTAGTTGTACCTTTAAACTTCAAGAGGAAGAGGACGTCCTAGGCCTATGTTATCTACACCTAGGGTCGTTTTTCTTTTAGGGTTTGATGAAAGAGCCTTGCTTTTGCAACACTCTCCCTCTTTAAACTCTCTTGTCTTGATTTTACTTGTCTTTGAGCTAGTTGTTTGTCGGGAAGGAGGAGAGAGAACAAGGCCTTGCTTAAGAAACATTGGAGTGAGACTCTCTCCCCTAGGGTTATGTCTTTAAGGCCCTACTATTGCAACACCTTGAAACCTTTCCCTCTTGTCCTTTGAATCTCATCCCCTTCAACTTGTGCATCCTTCACCTTTTTGACTCCATAACCCTTAGGAACTGATCTTTAGCCTCCAACGTAGAAGTGAAAGTGATTGAAATAACTTTCAAAACCTCTTATAAATTGAAACCTTGATTAACTAATAACCCTAAAAAGATGATGTCACCCTTGGTTATTTCATCTTGACGCAACAAATTTCATTTATTAATCAATTGGATGGTGTTTAAAGAATTTATTAAATGATGGATTGATTGGATACATTGATTGCTATATCATATTGATATTTATTGGTGAAGTAACATTATTTCATTGCTATATTAACAAGCATTGACCTTGTCAATATTTATTGTTGCAATTTCTTATATATTGATATCAGATAGTCTATTGAAGTACTAACCCATTGAATCATAGCTTGCATATATATATTGGTTTGCTTTGTCCCAGGCAGGTGTTCTTCTTTGGGCCTACACTTCATTATTGGCTATTTATCCGGACTACCTGTTTTGGTGGTGACCTATGAAGGGGGAACTTTACTTTGAACTTTAAACCTTTGCCTCTTCAAAACTCCAGGTTACTGGGGACGTCTCCCCTAGGCCTAACCTCCCTAAAGAGAAACAACCTCCCCATCGTGGTGACATTGGGTTGGATAGGTTCATGTTACGCAAGTTTGGCCTTCTACTTCATAGCCAGTTGACCTAGCTACAGATTGTGCGATAACAAACCCTAGCTTGGATATTATTGTAATAGAGATCTACTCGACTGTAGGTTTCCCCCTTGAAGAGGCCCATGAACATTGCTCTCAGAATCAAAGTTTTATTTCTGTTGTTATTCTTATATCATTTTTGTGTTACTGTGGTGATTATTCTGATTATATTGTTGTTATTCTGCCATTTCTAGCATTTTATTTATGTTCTGCATAATTTTCATATCTGGTATATTACAAATATGCATTCTCTTCATTGGCACAAACAATAGATGTCTCTTTGATACCTTGCTTGTGTTTTCCCCTATGTGTTTTCATCTCTACAAGCAGATTACCATGAGTCTGTGACATGGCACCTGTTTCAAGCACAATCGAGTCCTTGAAACAACTAAAACTTATAGAAACAACAGATATAAATTTATCAAAATTAGGTATGATTTATGTGGATATTGGTGGCCACCCGCCTTTTCCAACTAGCTCAAAACAATTTTCTGGGAATTTTGGTCATTTACTATTTTTAGCAATTTTTAACTTATGGGGCCATTTTGAGGGCCTAAATGAAGGGTTTTTGGGATCAATATTCTCAATGATAACCAAAGGCTCTCATTGAGCCCCGTAAACTAATATCCTCGACGATACCTTTCCAACGAGATATTGTGGCTCATGGTAATATGCTTTCAAAGATGACAACACAAAGGGTAAAATGAAAGCAAGGTATCAAAGAGACATCTATTGTTTGTGCAAATGAAGAGAATGCATTGTCAAGTGGTGATGACAGGGAATGGTTAAGGAAGGATTTGATGACATATGATGCATTGAGGTGCAATCTAATGTATGAATATGAATTATGAAATGAAGCATGTGGAGGAACAAAGCGTGCTTACTTAATGACAGGGACCATAATGAATAATAAAAGGCAATGGATAAATCGAGGTAGAATATTTATAGTTTCAGTCCCAGGTGTTCATTTTTTATATTATGGTAGTTGTGGAAGGTATTAACCTCTACGTGTAACCTTTGATGAGACTAGAATATTTCGGGAAGCAAGAGAACCTAAATAGATATGTGAGAACCCTAGAAGAAATATCATCTCAGTAGAATATATAATAATAAGGTATTATACTCCAAGAAGACGAGTCGGCTACACAGGAAAAGGATAAAGAGAAAATGTAATTACCAGAAAGTCAAGTCGACCCATCCAGAAACCTCACTTTCTGGTAATTACATTTTATGTTTATATTTTTCCATTAGATCCTAGTTATCTTCCTGGAGTATAATAACTCAATATTATATATTATGTTGAGTTGACATGTCTTCTAGGGTTCTCACACATTTGTTTAGGATTTCTCTTGCTTCCCAAAATATTCTAGTCTCGTCAAAGGTTACACATAGAGGTTAATACCTCCTGCATCTACCATAATATCAATAATGAACACCTAGGACTAAACCTATAAATATTCTACCTCAATTTATCCATTTCCTTTTATTCTTCATTACGGTCCCTGTCGTTAAGTAAGTACGCTTTGTTCCTCCACTTGCTTCATTGCATAATTCATCTTCATTCATCAGATTGCACCACAAGGAATCATATATCATCAGAGCCTTCCTCACATGTTCCCTATCATAACCATTTGACGATGCATTCTCACCTTCATTGGCACAAACAATATATTTCTCTTTGATACCTCTCTTGCATTTTCCCCTATGTGTTTTCATCTCTGCAAGCAGATTACCATGAGTCTCTGGCATGGCACTTGTTCGGGTCCTTGAAATGGATGAAAATCATACCAACAACAGATATAAATTGATCGATATTATTTGTGATCCATGTGCATATCGGTGGCCACCCACCTTTTCCAACTGGCTCAAAACCATTTTCTGGCAATTTTGGTCATTTACTATTTTTAGCAATTTTTAACTTCTAGGGCCATTTTGAGGGCCTAAATGAACAGTTTTTGGGATAAATATTCTCAATGATAACCAAAGTCTCTCATTTATCCCACTAAATGAATTTCCCCGACAATACCTTTCCAACGAGATATTGTGCACCCCAAATGGAGATCGTATGCCAAAGTTACGCCCCTGAGAAGTTGATACACCAAACTACCCAAAACGGGGTTCAAAAAATTGTTGCCTTTTCATCTTATAGAGTTAGGGTTTTGGATTTTCTTTTTGATAAAAAGGCCTTTAGAGCCTCATTTTAAAATCATCTTCTTGCGAATGTGAGTGGTCGCACATCTCTTCTCAGAGATAAGCTTCCACCATTCTAGTGAGTCTTTCACTTTGTATTTTTACAGTCTTTGTACATTTTCGCTCATTAATAGAAAATTGTGTATTATTGTATCTAGGTATTTATGGTTGCATCTTTGATACATTTATATTGTATTATTGGATATCTGAGATACATCTATACATTTATTTATTATACCTCCACTCTCATTTCATGCCAAAAATAATCCAGATCAAGGTACTTGAGTATTGATACTACAAATATTTTCTCTAGGTACAATCCCCCTCTACGTTCCGCTGGACCTTTGAATATATGGGAATAATAGAGGTTTTTTCTGATCTTTTCCCCTCATAACAACAACTAGCTCAATATTTTCAGACTCCAACACTTTTGTTGCATTACTTTTCCCTACTATGACCCCTACTACAATTTGACTTCTATTTAGTGTGGAATGAGTCTGTGGCATGGCACCTATTCCAAGCACAGTTTGGTCCTTGAAATGATTGAAACTCATAGAAACAACATATATCAATTGATCAACATTAGGTACTTGAGTATTGATATTACAAATATTCTATCCAGGTACAATCCCCCTCTACGTTTCAACAAACCTTCGAATATGTAGGATAGTAGAGGTTTTTGTTGATATTATCCTCTCAGACTAACAACCATATCAATATTTTCATACTCCAACACTTTTGTTGCGTTACTTTTCCCTACTATGACCCCTGCAAAAATTTCACAACTATTTAGTGTGGAATGAGTTTGTGTCATGACACGTGTTCAAATCACAATCAAGTCCTTGAAACGACTGAAACTCATAACAACAATAGTTCTCAATTGATCAACATTAAGTACTTGAGTATTGATACTACAAATCTTCTATCAAGGTACAATTCCCCTCTACATTTCGACGGGCCTTCAAATATCTAGGAATACTAGAGGTTTTTGTTGATCTTGTCGTCTCAGACCAATAGCCAACTCAAGCTTTTCAAAATCCAACACTTTTGTTGCATTACTTTTACCTACTATGACCCTTGCAACAATTTCACTGCTATTTAGTGTGGAATGAGTTTGTGGCATGGCACATGTTCCAAGCAAAGTCAGGTCCTTGAAACGACTGAAATTCATAGTAAGAGAAGATCTTGATTGATCGACATTAGGTACTTGAGAATTGATACTACAAATGTTGTGTCCAGGAAGAATCCCCCTCTGTGTTTTAGCAGAGCTTCGGATATCTAGGCATAGTACATGTTTTTTCTTATCTTGTCCTCTCAAAGAAACAACCAGCTCAAGATTTAAAGATGAACTCTTTTTGAGTTCAGGTACATATCTTACATTTTTTAACTTTCTTACTATTCCATCAAAAATATTAATCATAATACTCTCAAACCCACAGTCTTATAGGAAACATTTTTTACCATAAGAACGATATCACCATAAATAGCTCGATATGTAGAAAACCAATATTGATGTGGACACAAATGGTGTGAAGCACCATAATCTAATAACCACTCTTCATAAAATTGCGAGACATTACAAATTGTAAATACTTCATCAATCATATATGGACATGATTCAAATGGATTTGCTTCATTTTTGGAGTCTTCATTGGATTCCTACAACTTCCAATGATCCTTTTTGAGATTCCCTAATTGGTAACAATAACAACCTATTCCCTTTCCCTTTCTACTGGTTGACTTATCCATGGATGTTCTACTCAAATCCTCTCCCCTTTCTGTGGATCGACCACTAGACACCAATGTTTCTGGTGTGGAGGTTTCAATACTCCATTTTCTCTACACCTCCTCAGACAACAAATCTCCATGAACAATATCAAATTCAAGATTCTTAGTTGTACTAAAGATAATGAAAGTGACTAGATGGTTTGAATATTTAGGGAAGAAACATAGCAATGTAACTTCCTTATATTCATCATCGGGTTTAACATCCATATTATTCAACTAACATATAAAAGTATTAAAAACATTCAAATGATCAATAAATTCCATACCTTCTTTCATTTTTAAATTGTATTGCTCCCTCTTCATGTACATATGATTCGTCAAGGATATTGTCCTATAAAGGCTCTCCATCCTTTTCCATAATCCAATTGTTGTTTATTCTGCAATAATATTAAACAATACATCATCTACAAGACATAACAAAATTGTGTTTAGGGCTATAGCATCCAGGTCTTCCCACTCTTCATCGGTCATAGTTGAACGCTCCTTGTTATTTCCATCTAATGACTTATGCAACCCTTGTTATACTAGCAAATCTCGCATTTTAATTTTCCACAATTTGGAGTTATTTTTACCATTAAATTTTTTAACCTCTAATTGAGAATTCATCATCTTTTTTATTAATTCTCTACACAGAGGCTCCCTCTCTAAATGTCAACTTGATTTTTTTTTCACTCCAAAAAATTAATTTGATTTTTGAAAAATATATATTTCTTCTTCAAACTTCATAAATATTCAAACTTCTATAAAAAAAATTAAAAACTCCACCCACTTAAATAAGTTTTTTAAAAAACAAAATATATATTCCTTTTTCTTTTTTTTTAAATATATTTCTCCACAAAATAAGGGGGAATTGTTTCTCCACAAATGAATATTTCAAAAAATAAAACTATGATTTTCTACTTTTATGAATCAAAAAATCACATCCAAAAATCACTTCAAATACGAATACAAAAAACTTCAACATCAACCTTTTTTTTGTCAAATATAATCAAGGCACAAAAGTTATTATCATTAGAATACAAAGGGTATATATGTCCTTGGAATCTCTACTGCAGTATCCTTTCAATCTTCCTTCCAGATAGACGAAACCCTCCTTGGCTCCTATTTCCTTGAGTGCCACAACTCTACTGCAGTATCCATTCAACCTCTTTGGAAAAATACAAAACCATTCTCCTCTCCTCTTTCCTTTCATACTAGGCTCAAAAAACCCCTTCTAAACTACTCTTGCACGTGATGGATCAACTCAACTTCTCGTGCACATGAACATAGAAAAACCTCGGTTCTCTGCAAGTGGGAAAAATCTATATTGGCTCAACCATTTTCTCCCTCTATGCTCTGCGACTCAGCCTCTCCCTCTCCTAAGGATCCTTCAAAATAAAATGGTGGCTAGGGTTTTACTCTATTTCTCCTCCTCTCTTCGACCTTCACTACTCTGTGACTCAGTCCTTCCTCCACTTTCCAAATTTTTTTCACCTTCAATTTTATTCCACTTGTTGGTATTTAAGATATTGAACATAAAAATAAATTCAATAAATATGACAATAAATACAAATAAATAACTCATATAACACACAATATTTATGTGGTAAAACCCTCACTATGTGTCAAGGAAACATCCACATATATGTATCTTTATTATTCAAGATAGACTTGCAATCAGGCTTACAACTTGATACATGTCTGACACTTCATAGATATACATCTATATTTAACACTTACATGGTTACAAGAACTACCGACCATTACAAAAACTTCCATAGTTTTTTAAACTAACATCACCAATTATTTACATAAGTAATTTTCAATTTTTACATTTTATTTTGATCAATTGTTGTCACATTTAAAAACGTGTTTCTCCTCAAACACAATAGCATTATCTTCTTACTCATACCATTGTTATTTATAACCTCAACAATGTATGACTATACATTGCCAGGTGATCTAGACAGATGTACCAGTCATTAGGATTTTCTTCTGACTTCTTGATATTCTTGTTTCGTTTTCCCCTTATAGATTTAGACTATCAACTAATACAATTGTGCTTTTCATTTTTCTATTGTAGATCTGTCTATTATGTCTTTTCTGTTTCGTTTATAACTTTTTCATGGCATTAGAGGATGGGAGGTAAGACTCTTCATAGAGCCTGGAGAGCAGTCTGCTAAAGGAGCGCTGGAGACATCAATCTGCTAAACAAGAGCACTAGGTATATTTGCAGAAGAAGATTCAAGATGAAGAGATTTAAGAATTCATGGAATCCTTTCTTCAGGAGGAATATGCAGAAGTAGCAGTGGAGAATCTACAACAGTCGTTAAATCATCTGTGGGAATAGTTTTGGGTCCTCTAATTAAGCCCAAATAGGATGAGGAGTGTGCAAAGGAACCGAACATATATCAGTCACTAGATATGGGTATGAGAAACAATAGTCATCAGATCATTTAAACATTAATTCAATACCATCATATCTCATTGAATATAGATCGACGACAGAGAGAAATTGTAGAAAACGCAAGGGAATTAAAGAGTGCAAGTTCAAACTTTGCAATCCCTTAGGATCATTGACCTTTCTTTTTCGATAGAACAATGGTGGACATCAACCCCAATATGGACGAGAATATTTGCATTATGGAGATCGGGAAGGAAATTAATACGCTAGCAGGTTAAAGATATGAAATCACTCATGGTCATTGATCGTCACGAAACATTTAAACACGACCGTTGATCTTACAAGGTGATCCGAAGTCTCGATGTTCTAAAGTGACTCTAGACCATTGGATATAGTAGAAACATGTTAGATGATCCCCATATTCGGTGATTTCGTACTTCGGAGGAAGTAGGGAACATGCCCTAAATCTACCAATCACCCGAAGCTCCAAAGAGTTGGATTAAATCCAAGTTGTTGATCACATGGAAGTCATTGGATAGTTCAAAGATTTGACACTCCGAGATAACTATGAAGCAATGAGGAAAGAGATCTGAAGGCCGAAGCACCAAAGTGCATCCTGACCACTCGTTTAGAAAACATGTGGACCACTGGGATCGTACTTACGTCACTTCAGACATTTGACATTTCAGTGAATTTTTTTCATTGTGAAGACAGGGACAAAACTCCCAATGTCTCGAAAAACATCTCAGTCGTCAGTTGGTTGAGCGTTGTGGGTCATTGATCTTGGTTGTCATTTCATCATTTTGGCATCGACGGATACGAAGGGTCGTGTTGTGTGGAAGACAAAAATAAATCATCGAATCCCGAAGAGAAGAAATATAAATTGTCCATCCATCGCAACTTGAGGACCGTCGATTCGAGAGATTTGTAAAAAGGTGTTGTGAAAAAATCATCGAAGCACGAACTGTGAAGGAGGCATAGAGTCGTTGATCTGGTGGAATAATAGGAGTCATATGATGTTCCCTTTTTCGGTGATTGGCACTTTGTGAGTGTTTTATGTGTTGGTGTGATCAACAAAAAATGTCGAAGCCTGAAACAGTGAAATTTGAGGCGTCGATCTCGGTGCTTGTTGAAGATCGTTGATCTTGTTGCCTATTGTTTGACAATTCATGAATTGTGTATTCGAACATAAGAAGGGAAGAAAGTCTAGATGTTCCGAAATTCCTAGAGCCCAAATCCCTAGAGCATCTGGTTCTCATCCCTTGGTCATATGAAGGTTTAATGTTAAAAAGAAAACTAAATAAAGACAAAAGGAAGCACAGAGCTCCTAGTTTTCACCATTAAAGGGTTACAGTCAATAAATAATGCAAATCAAAGATTTGAATTTTCACGATCTTGTGCTCGGATAATCATATTCAACAAGATCAATACCAGGATACAATAAATTTCCTATAGCTCGAGCTCAAAACTTTGTTGGTGTGTTTTACGCGCAGGACATAGGATGAGGACATGTCTGCTTACATCAAGCGATATCAGAGGTATTTATTTATCCCTGATAAAAAGCATTGTTATGATGTTTTTTTCAAAAATGGCCACCTCTAACCATTTAGGACCAACACAAGGGTCAATTCTTCTTGGGAAGAAATATGATTTTTGGTCTCTCAAAATGAGATCCTTCTTACAAGAATAGGATTGTTGGGATCCCATGGATCTTGTCTATGTGGAACTAGATCCAGCAGATCTATCTACTATGAACAATCAAGAAAGAGTTTCTCAAGAGGAATAGAGGAAAAGAGAGAATAAATCCTAGTTTTGGATTCAAAACTTAGTAGATGGATGAATTTTCTAAAATATCACACATGTTGTTACCTCAAAACATGCCTAGGACATTCTTAGTACAACCTACCAAGGAAATGAAATGGTCCAAACAGTCAAGCTGCAGAACTTGAGGACACATTTAGAGACTTTAAAAATGATAGAGTCTAAAAATATTGATCAATTTATGACCAAAGTTATGGGAATTGTAAACCAAACCAGGTTGACTAGTGAATCCATCATTGATCAAAGGATTGTTGAGAAAGTCCTCAAAAGTCTTCCAAATAAATTTGAGATGGTTGTTATATCTATCCTTGAATGCAAGGATCTGAAATTTTTTTCAACAAATGAACTCATGGGTTCTCTATTGTCACATGAGACCAGACTACATATAGAAGATGATTCAGTAGCCAATGCCTTCAAGGATTAATTCTCTTTCAACATAGGGAGAGGAAGAGGCAGAGGAAGAGGTCACAGAGAAAGAGGGAAAAGTCCAAGAAACAATCACTCGGGTGAAAGTCACACACATCAAAATCAAAATCAAAATTTCCAGCCTCGAAGAGGCAAAGGGAGGAGATCCAATGACAAAGAAAGCATACAATGCTATTACTGCAAAAATTATGGGCACTTTCTCAATACTTTCTAAGTTAAGCAAGCTAATTAATTGCCTACCTATTTGGGAGAGGAATACCCCAAAAGGTGAGGTTAGGGTTTTAATATGTGGTTGATGATCTAAGTGGCTAATGTTATAAATATTCTATATCTATATCTAACACTTAATAATTCTCTAGTTTAAACCTATTGGGCCTCATAATCCACTTAACTAGATCGCATGCATGCTTAGGTCACTACAAGTGTTTATCTTTATGTTCTATGCTTAGATATACAATCTTTAATGTTCAGTTGCTTCAATAAGTGGATTATGTTCTTCTTTATTGAATAGATCTCTTTAATTCCATTTTCCATATGCTCTAAGTAATTTCATTGATAAGTTGATAAGTAGGCAAGCACTTAAATTTCTTTTTCTTTCTCACACTTAATGCCCATATCTTAATGATCTTAATCATTAGATAAGTGTGTTTTTCTTTTCATCTTGTTGGCAAGTTGTTCTTGCCCTTCCACTTTATTTATTTACTTCGCAAGATATCTAATTGTGCAATCAAGTGTCTTGCTCTCACATAGAATATATGTGTTAATGCTCTTAATCTTATAAACTTAATCAACACATTTTTAAGGTTGAAGTGAGTTTCGGCCAAGTCACTAAATCACTCTTTAAAAGTGTCATAAAACTCTTAAAACACTCTAAAACACTCCTAAAAGTCTACCTAATTCATATAATAACTTAATATACTCTTTAGGGTACCTTAGACCACCATCTCCACCATCTAAAATGGGGATTGAGGAATGCAATTGAGGGTGTAGGCCAGGGACGGTCTCACGGCACACAAGATGCGTCCTTTTTTAGAGTACTCAGGTCTTAGGAATGACTGTGAAAGCTATGGTGGGCCTCGTTGCCTTACTATCTTGAGCATCCAACAGTTATTTGGCAATAGGAGGAGGAGGCTTTGGTGAAATCTTAACTAAAACTTGATAATCTTAAGGAAGCTTAATGAATCAACCTTGCACTTCAGTCTCTAATAACTTTGTGGGTTTGATAACTAAGAGTAAATAATCTTCATCTCTAATTGTTGTTCTTTAACTCTTATTTGTTGATGTATTGATGATGTATTGATGATGATATCATAACATGAATATGATGCTTTGATCTCCTTGTATCCTGCACAAAAAAATAATTAAAGTGGTTAGATTGTTTGTTGTATTTTAGCATTCTTTAGTTGTAAATCTTGTGTCTAATATTTATTTGATCAAGTTATTCTTTTGTAAGTAATATTGTAATCTACTTGTAACGAACAACCCTTTAACTTTAGTTGACCCCTTGCCCAATCTTAGGCACTAGTCTTAGTTTCCCTAGGAAAAGGATTGCTTGACATGCTAACCTTGAACCTTGCATTGTTGCCTTATCATCTTAGGTTATAATCCCACAAGCCTTAACAAATTAAAACTAACTCCTAGAACTTAACTGTAAAACTAATATAAAAACTAGGGACCACCCCCTTGGCTTCCATAGGAGTGAGCCTAGACGGAAGAGGTCTCAGTCAAAGTGACAGCATGGGCTGTGAACCTAGGTATTGTGCCTCCAAGGACACACTAAGTGAGCTGGAATTAGCTCACATTTGAAAGTGTGTATAAGGACGGCAACAGGACCTCTGGTTGTTGGATAGTGGATGCAACAATCACATGACAGGTAACAAAGATTTACTTTATTGTATTGATTCAACTATTTCATTTGATATTACATTTGGATATGACTCTTTAGTCAAATTTCAAGAAAAGGAATTCTACCTATTCTAACTAAACAAGATGTAAAGAAAGACATAAACAATGTCTATCATGTTCCAAATCTGAAACATAATCTGAGTGTAGGAAAACTAGTTGAAAATGGCTATAAGGTACTTTTTGAAGGAGCATCATGTAGGAATAGAATGTTTCCCCTAACCCTTAGAACTGCAAATTTGACCCAATCTTATGCACAAAGTGCATCCAACCCCAATGAAACAATGACTTGGAATACAAGATTTGGACCTTTTCCCTTTCAAAGTCTAAGCCTCCTGCAGAAGCACTCCATGGTCAAAGGTCTACCTATCTTCAAAGAGCGAAATCCCCCATGTGAGTATTGAATTCTTGGAGAACATAAGAGAACAAGATTTCCACATTCCTCCACTCAAGCCAAACAACAATTAGAGTTGGTTCACACTGACCTATGTGGACCAATGCAAACAAAGTCAATAGGTGGTAGATTTTATTTTCTAACATTTATTGATGACTTTAGAAGGAAAATATGGATCTATTTCCTCAGACACAAGTCTGAAACCTTTTCAAAGTTCAAGGAGTTCAAGGCTGAAGATAAAAAACATAGTGGTAAATATGTGAAGGTTATGAGGTCAAATGGAGGAGGAGAATATTGTTCAACAAAATTTGCAAATTTATGCAAATCACAAGGCATAATCATGCAAACTGCAACCATGTATACTCCACATCAAAATGGAGCGGATGAGAGGAAAAAACGAACTATAATGAACATGGAAAGGATCCTTCTCAAAGAGAAATGTTTGTCAAATCTATTTTGGCCTGAGGTTGTAGCATGTTCAATTTATCCTCTGAATAGATCTCCCACAAACAGTGTCAAGATGAAGGTCCCTCAAGAAGCATGGTGTGGGACAAAACTAAATGTTGCTCATATTAGGAATTTTGGATGCATTCCATTTGCTCACATACCTTCTAAATTGAGGAATAAACTTGATGATCGAAGTGAGAAATGCATTTTTGTTGGCTAGAGTGAGACATCCAAATCCTACAGACTCTACAATACAATTTCAAAGAAATTCATTATGAAGAGAGATGTCAAATTTCTTGAAGATTAGTTCTAGAGTGAGTCTAAAAATAGCCTTATGGATATCCAAAATCCATTTCTTCCACTTCCTAAACAAACAGATAATTCAGGACAACAAACAAATCAACTTATGCTTCTAAGATTGTAGGTATAAGGACAACCTCAAACATCTCAGGAAAATTCTTCTTCAACCAGAAAATCATTCTCTGAAATTCAAAATCAGAGAACTCGAAGCTTGACTGAAATCCATTAGCAGTTGGATGATATTGATCATCACAATATTTTTGCATTAATTTTATGTCAACCTACATCTTTTAAAGAGGCATCCAAAGAGCCACATTAGGTTCAAGCCATGAACCAAGAAATTGACTCTATTGAGAGGAAAAAAACATGGGATCTTGTGGATCTGCCTAGACATAAGACAAGTATTGGTGTCAAGTGGGTTTACAAGACTAAACTTAATGAAAATGGGAATATTTAAAAAACCAAAGCAAGACTTGTTCTCAAAGGATTCTCACAACAACCAGGCATTAATTATGGTGAAAATTTTACTTTCTTGAATGGTGTCTTAGAAGAAGAGGTTTATGTGGATAAACAACCTCGATTTGAAGTCAAAGAGAATCCAACCAAAGTGTATCGGTTGGAGAAATACTTGTATGGATTAAAGCAAGCTCCAAGAGCTTGGTACAACAAAAATGATACTTACCTGATCAAGAGCGGTTTCCGCAGAAGCCAAAATGAGCCAACTCTATACACCAGAACATATGAGAAAGGTAAAATTGTGATTTTCTATATTTATTTTGATGGTCCATGATATATACTGGAAATATTCAGTTAATTAGTTTTAAACATGCCTTGCAATCTTAGTTTGAGATGATAGATCTTGGCATAATGAAATATTTTTTGGGGATTGAGGTTGACCAATCAACCAAAGAGATTTGTGTCTATCAGAAAAACTATATATCAAACATCATCAAATGATTATGTGTGGAAGACTTCAATCTAACAGAAACCACTATACCCCTAGGCACAAAATTGAGAAAACACGATGAAGGCTCTATAGTGGATTCTACTTTATACAAAAGTTTAGTAGGAAATTTGTTGTATCTTACAACAACTAACCCTGATATTATGTATGTAGTTGGATTTGTTTTTAGGTTCATGGAATATCCCAAAGATTTTCACTGGAAGATCGCGAAAATAATTCTGATAAATGTTGCGGGCACTCTAAATTTTGGTTTATGGTACACTCAGTATGAAGATAATCCACTTGCCACCGCATTCAATGTTGCTTAAAAGACTACATATTGTTCCCACACTTCACACTAATCTTGTACTATTAATATGATGTTGATCAGACATCCATCATCAATACCCAGCTAAAGCTAGCCGCCCATGGGCTATCTATTACAATTGATGATGCCCGTATGTACGACGGTGTGACCCATCTAATTGGATTCATAACTAGAAATATATATATTTCATGCCGATGATTCCTCCCCCCATATGGAAGTATGCCAAAAAAGGTACATCCAAAACCAGTGTAGCCAACCAATCAATTGCATTCGTTATTAGTAAGAACTTGCACCCAACCATTAATGGCAAAAGCGAGAGAAAATGTTTGCAACAGTGAGCCAACTCCATCAAAAGTTTCAATTGTTGAGTCCAACCACGTCTGAATAATATAAATACGAATAAAAAGTCTTGGGATCTTTGGATGAGTTCCAGAGTGTAAGAATAACAATAAACAGTGATGAATAAAATAAAATGCAGAGGGTTTAACTTTAATAAAAATTTGGGCGATGGTTTGACTCGGAAGGAATCACAAACAACTAATTTTGAATACTTACATCCAACCAAGAAAAAACACAGTAACCCTCAAACCTAACTGCTAGTTCTCATAGGGTCTCATCTAACTTATAAATGGAACCATAAACCCAGTGGAAATACTGGGAAGAAAACGCAGGCACATTTATCAACCCTCAAACAGAGAAAGGAAAACATGAGGTTTGTTACTTTAATCTCTCAAATATTTCCATTTTCATCAAACATAGAATACATCATGAAATACTTCCCACATAGATCATAAAAAACAAAATCGTTTACTCACCTTGGTGCATAGAGAACCCCAGGTATGCGTTGCCTCTTTCCATCGCTCAACAGAGTCGAAACTCACCAAATGCACCGGTCGTATTACAGTGTAGATACAAAACTTGTGTTACAGGTCCAAAGGGGGCAAGAATGATGAATGAATGTAACCTCGAGGTCCTCGCTAGAGGAGTAAAAGTGGCTGGTATGCACCCTTACCTTTGCCATGGGAAGTCGAGGAAATGGCAAGCCTACATTGGGCCTATTCGCCTAATTGTTAACCTGGAAGGTATGGGACAGGCTCACCATTAATGAACCAGGCCAAGATTAAATTCCTAGAGGACCCAACCTGTCATCCACCATAAACAGTTTTCGAACCACTTGATTGTCGATTCATGTTAAGAGTCGAACCTAGAACGAAAAGACGATGTTAATACTCGAGTAGGGATTACCTATGTTAGGTATAGGTATATGTTCATTGCGTTGTGGTAAACAATATGTTATGTATAGATATATGTTCGCTACACTATGCTAAAGTCATACATTGTTATGGTAGCTATATAATTTTCTATATATCATTATGGATAGTGTTAGTATT